>JAJLRB010005048.1:0-39090 GCA_020976825.1 Odocoileus hemionus | reverse complement strand
AAGAGGGAAGCAGGATTGACCCCAGATGGCTAAGGTGATTATGAAAGGAATGAATTCAGTGAGCCCAGAAGCTTGCATCTTCCCAAACATAGAATGCTAAATTCTTTAACTCGATACCTGAATTTTGATGTTCTGACTGCTTGCTCCATTTGTTGCAAATTTATATATGGGCTGAACTCCCCCCTGCCTTGGAGCACTTTTCTTTTCAGAGCTACTGAGATACTGTCTCCCAGGCTCAGAGTCCTGAACATTCCCACCAAATAAAAGAACTCTCTACTTTCAGGTTGTGACTATTTTTTTAGTCGACACATTCTAACCCTTCTTACCAAAGCTTGCTTTTGGGAAATGTATTTGGATCTAATTCACTCTACTGTGTAACTTAGTTATCCCATTTGTTTCTTGGAAAATTGGGAGTCATAGGGGAAAAATTATTTTTGAATATAAAAAATCTGGAAGCTTTGGAGAAATTTTAAATATATTTGTAATAGTATCATTGAATAGCCTTAAAATGAGTTTATGACATGAAATGCTTTTATTTATCTCTAGTTGCTGCTTTCAGTTATGCTTTGTCCCGTGTCACTTACTTACTCTTTAAGGCCATCTTGGGAATATGTCATATCTTTCACTAGAAGTCCAGATCTGTTTAAGATTCTCATCTTATATGGGCTTAAAGTAAAGTGAAAAGTGAAAGTGTTAGTCGCTCAGTTATCACTGACTCTTTGCAACCCCATGAACTATATATAGCCTGAGGCTCTTCTCTCCAAGGAATTCCCCAGTCAAGAATACTGGAGTGGGTTGCCATTTCCTTCTCCAGGGCATCTTCCCAACTCAGGGATCGAACCCGGGTCTCCAGCACTGCAGGCAGGGTCTTTATCATCTGAGCCACCAGGGAAGCCCATGGGCTTAAATGACATTTCTAATCTTCCTACCTACTATTCTCCCCTTTCTAGTAGACCAAGCCTGTGGGTGAAAGATCTGCAATGGGGTGAAGGAATGGTCTGATTTGGGCTACTCCTTCCCTTCTGTATTTCAATGCTCAATTGCCCTGATTGAGAAGTCAGAAAGAGAATTAGGAGGAGCAAAGATCTTTTGGAGACTCTGGTCACCTACTGAGAGTGGGAGGCCCCCTAAGACTCAGGCTCAGGTCCAGCACCTCTGCTCTTCTGATAGAACAGCTTCCCCCGAGAGTCTACGCATGGCTCTCCTGGGAAGGGTTTCAACTTCCTCTCAGCTTCCTCAGTCTCTGGGATCCCTCAAGGAGGGGCAGCCTAGCCTCCCTTTCATATCCCTGGATTAGTCCGTGTTCCAGCGGCCCACCTCCCAGAAGGGTGCATCTCTTTACCCGCTCCATGGAAGTCCTGGAAACTGGAATGGGGTGACTCTCCTAAGGTGCATCACATCATCACCTGTTATTGTCTCTCTGCTGCCAAAAATTCTGTCTTCTGCCATTGCAGAAAATATGCTGGCTGTAAAAAGTAACAATTTTTACATATACCCACTGTCAGGAAGCATTTAACAGGAGGCTTCCTGCGTGCTGTTTTGGATCTGTCAGGAATCCTCTGGTCCTTATTAATTCCTGAATATTAAGGAATTAAGAGGAGAGGCATGCCTTTCCCGGGCTGAGGAATCCAGGCATGTCCTTCATTAGTTTTTCAATATGGTGATAAGTACCCTCTTCCTTCTTAAGAACCATATGGTAAAAAGTGATTGTTTACAACTCTCTCTCTTTAATAAAGCTTGCCTTATGTTTTTTAAGTCTGGAATTTTAATCTTTTTCTTTGCTGAGAATAACTACTTGTAAGAAGTTATCCCCGGGAAGGGGGGTCTTAATAGAGGAAGTTTCCATCCCCCCCGGGAAAACCCCTTCTCACGGGCCCGGGACGGGGGGGGAATTTTTTCTGCATTCAAAACGGGGAGGAAAAAAAATTAAAAAAGGGGCCCAAACGATTACGTCCCTTTAAAAAGAAAACTCCCAGCAAAAAATGGTACCCCAGACGCCCCGTACCCCAGAAAACCCCAAGGGGGGCGGAAGGGAAAAGGGGAAAGCGGGCGGCTTTGCTTAGGGTGGGTCCGGCCCGAAAAACCCGGGAGCATCGGGGGAGCTTTTTTAAACTGTGCGATAGAAAGGGAAAAAATTAAAGGGGGCCCCCCAAAAACCCCACTGCCGGGGGGTTTAAAAACAAAGGCCCTGAAAAATCCCCCAAGAAAAAGAGCCGGGCCCTTTCCCCGCTGGAGGTGGGAGGCAGGGGGGGGGGGGAAAAAGGGAAAAACCCCACCCCCTGAGAACCCACCCCCTCCCCCCCCTGAAAAAACGGGCCCTCCGGGTTCTGGGCTAAAGATTTCCCTGAGACCAGACTGGCGGTGCTGCGGGGGCCCGTGGAGGGAAAAAGCGGGGCCGTACCAGGGAGGAGATTGCGCCCCAACCCTTTTTGGCGGGGCCGGGGCCCGTCGCCGGGGAAAGGAAAAGGCGCACCGCCCCTAGGGGGGAATACCCCCAAAGCCCCCTGGCTCCCCGGGGCCCCCGCTCGCCGCGGGGGAATAAAAGGCGTGCTCCCACCGGGAGAGTGGGGCCCAAGCCTCTGGCTGCCTAAAACGCTAAGGCGGGGAAAGGGCAAAAAAAGCAGGGAGCAACCGAATCTGCGCTTTTGGGGAATTACCCAAAAACGGGAAACCCGCACTAAACCCCCCAGGGCCCGCCCCCATATAGAGCAGCCGGGGGGGCCGGGAGCAGTGTGGACGGCGAAAGCCCAGACCCCCGTGGGGGGGGGAAAAACCCAGTGGGGCCCGGGGAACACGGTGAGCGCTATCCCACAAAAGCGGTTTTGGGTCTACAGCCCCCCGCCCTCCCCGTAGCGGGACGGGAAACTAAACTAGAAAACCCAAAAGGGGAGATAAACCTCCACCCCCCCGGGTATCAGGAGGAAAATTAGACCCCAAGAGACAGAAACAGAAGCCAAATAAACAAAGGGGAAAAACCCGCTTCAGAAAGGCCCCGGTTTGCACAGATTAAAACCCCTGAAGGAAACCCCGCCCTAGGGGGGAAAGGGGGCCTACAGATATCGGGGAAGTGTAAGCGGGGAAAGGGGAAAGCATCTGAAATTAAACAAAAAACCTCGCAGCCAAAAAACCTCAGAGAAATTCCTAGATATATATGTATTTTTTTTTAAATTTTAAAAAAAATTTTTTTTTTCCCTTTTTTTTTTTTAAAATTTTTTATTTTTTTTTCATATTTTTTTTTAACCCCTTTTACTCCCCCATTTACCCCTCAACTTTCTTTTTTCATATTTTTTTTAACGATTTTTTTTTTTTGGGGGAAAAAAAAATTTTTTTTTCTTTTCTTTTTTTTTTTTTTTTTTTTTTTTGTTTTTTTTTCCTTTTCCTTTTAGAGGTCTTCTAATACCCCTCAAATTTTTCCCTTTAAATTTTTTCCTTTCATTTCACTTAACCTTGCCAAAAAAAAAAGAGAAAAAACCCTTTTTTTAAAAGGGAACTTCTTTTTAACAGTTCTAAATTTTTTGTGTGTTTTTTTTTTTTAAATATTGTTTTTCCAAAGAGTCTAACCTTCCCTAGTTTTTCAATCTTTTTTATTCTCCTAAAACACCTCTATTTCCTCCTTCCCCTTCTCTTCCCAATCCAATCTCTGAATTTTGGGGGGTTCTCTGGGTACGGAGAACATTTTGGGGAAAAACAGAAAAAAACTGCGTAGATCTGTCTTCTACTCGGGAGCCCTTTTTTTTCCCCTCAGTAAACCTCTATCCCCTTTTCCCCTTCCTTTCCCTTCATGAAAACCTCGGGTGAACCTCTCGGGGTTGTTTCTCACGGGGGGAAATTTTTTCCCTTTAAACCCCTAGAAGTTTTATTATCAGTCTGTATAGTTGGAGAAGCCTTGAAAATATTAGAAGAAAAAAAACGGGAAATCCGAGGCAGGGATTGGGCCCAAAAATTGAAAAAAACCGGGAAAACTCGGGGACTACAGGAAAACTTTAAAGGAATAAGGGGGAACACCCAAAAGTTTCCTTCCCCTCCCCAAAAAAACCCAACCACCACCCAAAAACCAAAGCCCCCAGTACAGACATACCACGCAAATTTTTTAGCACGCGGGAAAAACCTAGCCTGAGTGTCAAAATAAAAGGTTTCTCCAAAGTCCACCTAACAAAGAAAACCCTTTCCCAAAAACTCATTACTGGCACCCCCTTGCACTCCAGAGAAAAAGAAACCAATTCCGCACCAGAACGCTGACAAAAAGTTTCCCAAAACCGGGAAAACCTTTGGGAAAACCCAAATCGTCCAACCCCCCCAAACTGGGTGAAACCTCACCAAAAAAAAGGGAAAACCCACAAACCACAAAAATTTACAGAAAGCCCACCCCGGGACACAGCAATCTAAACATGTAAAAAGGGCAGAGAAATCCCCAACGGGCTAAAAAAAACATGAAAAAAACCCCACCAAGTCCCCCCAAAGAGGGGGAAATAGGGAATCTCCCTAAAAAAGGGAATTTTTTAGAATAATGTTAAAAAAAATAAACCCAAAATCTGAAAACAAAATGGAGTTTACAAATAAAACCCTTTGGAGAAAAAGGGATTAAAAAAGATGCAAAAAAATTTTTTTAAAAAGGACCTGGGAAAGAAATTAAAAAAATCAATTAAAAATTAATAATGAAATAATGAGACCCAAAAACACTCGGGGAGGGAACCATGAGTGGGAATAACGAGACGGGAAGATAGGTTTAATTTTGGGGTTAGAAGAAAAAAGGGTTTGGAAAAAAATGAAGCGAGGGGAAAAAAGGGAAAAAAAAAAATTTAAAAAAAAAAATGGGGGACAACCTCGGGGACCTCGGGAAAAATGTGAAACGCCCCAACACCCAAAACACAGGAAGCCCCAAAAAAGGGAAGACAAAAAAAAAGGGCCCTGGAAGATACTCGAGGAGAAAAATAGCAAAAAAAAACTTCCCAAAAAAGGGGGAAAGGGAAAAGGTACCCAACCAAGTTCAAGAACCCAAGAGCCCCAAAAAGGAAAAAGGGCCCAAAGGGCAAAACCCCCCCCAAAAGAACATATTAATCAAATTAAAAAAGTTTAAAACACAAAGAAAAAAATATTAAAAGCAGCAAGGGGGGAAAACAACACTTTAACACACAAAGGGTTTTCCCATAAGGATAACATTGATCTATCAATAGAAACCCTTCGGGCCCCAAAAGTGAAGGGCGGACATACTTAAAGTAATGAAAGAGAAAAAAACCTACAACCTAGTTACTCTCCCCCCGCAAGGATCTCATTCAGTATGAAGGAGAACTCAAAAGTTTTACGGGACAAGCAAAAGTGGGAGAATTAACCCACCCCCAAAACCAACTCTTCAAAAAATTTACAAAAGGGATTTCTCTAGACGGGAAATGAAAAAAAGGTGTAAAAAAAGTGACCCCAAAACAAAAAAATAAAGGGAAACGGGGCCAATTTTTATAATTTAAATTTAATTTAAAATTTAAAAAATTTAATAAAAAAAAAAGGTTAAAAATAAAAAAAAAAATAATTTAAAATTTTAAAAAATAAAAAAAAATAAAAAATAAAATAATAAAAAAAAAATTAAAAAAAAAAAAATAAAAAAAAAATATTAAATAAAATAAAAAATTTTTAAAAAAAAAAAAAATAAAGGCCCGTGAAAAGAGACCAAGAAGGACACTACATAAAGATCAAAGGATTCAATCCAAGAGTACATAAGATAGATTTAACACAGATTATAAGATAATATATGCACCCAAAATAGGAGGCACACCGCAATATTGTAACGGCAAAATGCTTAATGAGTATGAAATGGGGGAGAAATTAACAATAACCAATAAAAAGTAGGAGGGCTTTTTACCCCACTCAAACTATGGATAGTAACTAAAAAAAATGAACAAGGAAAAAACCAAATTTTTAAAGGAAAACAATGGACCCAGCTAGACCTTTAAATTTTAAAATTATAGGACGTTTCACCCAAAAAAAATCAAATTCACCTTTTTTCAAGTGCACCCCGGAAACCCTTTTCCCGGGAATTTGATACATCCTGGGCCATAAATTAGTTTGGTAAATTCAAAAAGATTGGAAAAACATTCCCATATTTTTTGACCACAGTGCAGTAAGATTAGATCTCAAAATTTGAAGAAAATTATTTTAAAAAATTTAAACATAAAGGAAAAGGGTAAACAAACCCCTTCTGAATAAAAACCAAAAAAAAAACATAGAAGGGAAAAAAAAAAAGAAATCAAAAAATGCATAGAAAAAGAATGAAAATGAAAAAAACAAAAACCCCAAAAACCCATGGGACCTGTAAAGCAGTGCTAAGGGGAAGGGTTTATGCATTACAGGCCACCCTCAAGAAAAAAAGAAAAAAATCAAAAAAATAAAACCCAAAAACCCACAACCCAAAGCAACTAGAGGAAGAAGAAATGAAGAACCCCAGGGTTAGTAAGGAAAGAAAACTTAAAAATTAGGGAGAAATAAAAGCAAAAAAAACTTAAAAAAGATATAGCAAAAAAATTTAAAAAAGCTAAAAACTGGTTTTTTGAAAAAATAAACAAAAAATTTTTAAAAACCCTTTTGCAAGGGGCCATTAAGGAAAAAAAAGGGAAAAAAAGAAAAAAACAAAATGAGAAATTTAAAATGGGAGTTTACAACAGAAACACTGAAATTCAAAGGTCTTTAAAAGACTACTACCAGCAGCTCTATGCCAATAAAATGGAAACTTGGGGAAAAAATGGCAAGTTCTTTGAGGGAAATAAAAACTTTCCAAAAACTGAACCAGGAAGAAAAATTTGAAGATCTTAACAAAACCTCACAACAAAAGGGAAAACGAAAATGTAATCAGAAATCTTCCAGCAAACAAAAGCCCCGGACCAGATGGCTTCACAAAACTGAAATTTAACAAAAAAATTTTGAGGGAAAAAATAGCACCCCATCTTACTCAAAATTTTTCCAGGAAAATTGCAAAGAAGGGGAAACTTCCAAATCATTTTGAGGCCTCCATCAAACCCAATTCCAAAACCAGGGCAAAGATTTCCCAAAAAAAAAAAACTACGGCCCAAAATCACTTTTATGAACATAGATGCAAAAAAACCTTTAAAAAAATTCTAGCAAAAAAGGGAATTCCCAAAAACATATTAAAAAAAACATACTTTTTGACCCAAATGAGCTTTATCCCAGGAAAGCAAGGATTCTTTAATATCCCCAAATCAAACAATGAAAAACACGCATTAAACAAAATTTAAAAATAAAAAAAACCCCCTGATTATCCCCAATTTGATGCAATTTAAAAAACCTTTTACAAAATTAACATCCAATTTTTGATTAAAACTCTCCCGAAAGAGGAATAGAAGGAACAATTTCCTCAAATACTAAAAGCCATATATGGGCAAACCCACAGCAAAATTTACCCCCCAATGGGTTTAAAAAAATTGGGAAAACATTTCCCCCGAAATCAGGAATAAGAAATTTTTTGCCCACTCTCACCATATATTCAACATTTGTTTTGGAAGTTTTGGGGCCCCAGCAAAACAGGGCAAAAAAAAGAAGTAAAAAGGAAACCCGATAGGAAAAGAGAAGTGAAAACTCCCCGCTGTTTTTAATTTACATGATCCCTTACATAGGGAAAACCCTAAAGACTCTAACCCGAAAATTTTCTAGAAACTAATCAACGAATACAGTTTAAAATTGCGGATATAAAAAGAACCCCACAGAAATCTCTTGCTTCCTTTACATAACAATGGAAAAAAAAGGAAAAAAGAAAAATTTAAAGGGAAAAAAATACCATTCACCCCTTTCAAAAAAAAAAATAAAATACTTTTGGAGTATATCACCTAAAAAAAAACAAAAGACCAATACATAAAAGGGGGAAATAACTATTTGTTGTGTAAAACACTTGATGAACATGAAAATTCAAAGTGGACTGACATGGACAACAAACAGATGAGTGAGAAATATACCGTGTTCATGGATTGGAAGAATCAATATTCATTGTCAAAATGGCTATACTACCCAAAGTAATATGTATAGATTCAATGCAATCCCTATTCAAAACTACCAAACAGTATTTTTCACAGAACTAGAAACAAATAATTTCACAGATTTGTATGGAAATACAAAAAACCACGATAGCCAAAGGTAAGTAGTTAATCTGAGAAAGAAGAATGGAACTGGAGAGAATCACTCTGCCTGACTTCAGACTCTCTATACTACAAAGCCACAGTCATCAAGACAGTATGGTACTGGCACAAAGACAGAAATATAGATCAATGGAACAGAATAGAAAGCCCAGAGATAAGGTCCACCACGAACCTATGGTCACCTTATCTTCGACAAAGGAGGCAAGGATATACAATGGAAAAAAGATAACCTCTTTAACAAGTGGTGCTGGGAAGGAAAACTGGTCAACCACTAGTGTATTAAAAGAATGAAACTAGAACACTTTCTAACACCATACACAAAAATAAAACTCAAAATGGGATTAAAGATCTAAATGTAAGACCATAGAAACTATCAAACTCCTAGAGGAGAACATAGGCAAAACACTCTCTGACTGACATAAATCACAGCAGGATCCTCTATGACCCACATCCCAGAATTTCAGAAATAAAAGCAAAAAATAAACAAATGGGACCTAATGAAAACTTAAAAGCTTTTGCACAACAAAGGAAACTATAAGCAAGGGTGAAAAGACAGCCCTCAGATTGGGAGAAAATAATAGCAAACGAAGCAACAGACAAAGGATTAATCTCAAAAATATACAAGCAACTCCTCCAGCTCAACTCCAGAAAAATAAATGACCCAATCAAAAAATGGGCCAAAGAACTCAACAGACATTTCTCCAAGGAAGACATACAGATGGCTAACAAACACATGAAAAGATGCTCAACATCACTCATTATCAGAGAAATGCAAATCAAAACCACAATGAGGTACCATTATACGCCAGTCAGGATGGCTGCTATCCAAAAGTCTACAAGCAATAAATGCTGGAGAGGGTGTGGAAAAAGGGAACCCTCTTACACTGTTGGTGGGAATGCAAATTAGTACAGCCACTATGGAAAACAGTGTGGAGATTTCTTAAAAAGCTGGAAATAGAACTGCCATATGACCCAGCAATCCACTTCTGGGCATACACACCAAGGAAACCAGATCTGAAAGAGACACGTGCACCCCAATGTTCATCGCAGCACTGTTTATAATAGCCAGGACATGGAAGCAACCAGATGCCCATCAGCAGACGAATGGATGAGGAAGCTGTGGTACATATACACCATGGAATATTACTCAGCCATTAAAAAGAATTCATTTGAATCAGTTCTAATGAGATGGATGAAACTGGAGCCCATTATACAGAGCGAAGTAAGCCAGAAAGATAAAGACCATTACAGTATACTAACACATATATATGGACTTTAGAAAGATGATAACGATAACCCTATATGCAAAACAGAAAAAGAGACTCAGATGTATAGAACAGACTTGTGGACTCTGGGAGAAGGCGAGGGTGGGATGTTTCAAGAGAACAGCATTGAAACATGTATATTATCTAGGGTGAAACAGATAACCAGCTCAGGTTGGGTACATGAGACAAGTGCTCGGGCCTGGTGCACTGGGAAGACCCAGAGGGATCGGGTGGAGAGGGAGGTGGGAGGGGGGACTGGGATGGGGGGGAAATACATGTAAATCCATGGCTAATTCATTTCAATGTATAACAAAAACTACTGTAATGATGTAAAGTAATTAGCCTCCAACTAATAAAAATAAAAAAAAAAAAAAATAAAAAAAAACACAGTATATATTATATATATATATGCCCACACCATTTTGATTAAAGCACATTTGCTCCATCAGAGCTCTCTCTCACTCTCTCTCTCTCTATATATATATATATATAATAATATATATGTTTCTGGCAGATTCCCTGGAGCGCAAAAGCTGGCTGCATAACCCCAGGAATATTAGCCTCTTTCCTTATTTCACTCATCATCGACGGTTACGGTCCAATAACGGACCAACACCCACAAATCTTAGGGAATGTGTATCACTTTCCTCCCAGGAGCTCCCTTCCATGCTATTCTCGGTTTCACGGCTCCAGCATGTAGACTTCAGTGAGAAATGAGATTCTTCCCCTGTTCACATTGCACTTACAGAGCTCCATAGACACATCTTGGCATCTCTCCGTGGTGGGGCAGAATTCTCAAGGAACCCCCAACGATTTTCTTTCTGCCTCTTGTGTACTGCATGTTGTGGGATATTCCTCCTTTGGGAAGTGTTTTGTTGTTCAGTCTCTCAGTCAGTGCTTAAGACTCGTTTGTGAAGCTCCCAAAGACCAGGAGGCGCTAGTGATTTAAAGAATGCTGCCGTGTCCTTGCAGGAGCGCAGGATTCACCAGGTTATCCAATTCCCTGTAGTCAAGGAAAGATCCCCTAGGAGGTAGGGGCATAGCAGCCCCTACTCCAGTTGTTCATGATGAGTCCTGGCTAGCAAACCCCAATGTACAGATGTAGCCTGGTCAGATCTACAATCTACAGAGTCCCACAAAGAGTCTGACCATGACTGAAGTTGATCTTAGAAACACCCATAAGTCACAATAGACCTTGTCAGCACATGCGCAGCCTTCCAGGTCCTTCACCAGTTGAGTGGGGTGAAACTGTGAACAAAGGGATAATACTTCTCCTTCAATGTGTGTAGAATGGATTGAGTTCATCAAAAGAGACATGTCGGATTGGACCTGATCTACATTAGAATTAACACTTAAAAGAAACCTTGGCAGAGGAGATGTCAAGTGAGAGAGGGCCGTTGCAGATGCCCACAGGGCAAAGGACCTGAAGAGTGGCGCTCTATAAACTGAGAATAATTTTAAAAAATGAAACAAGTGAGTCCCAGTACCCAATAAGCTCCCCTATAAATGAAATTTGTGCAGAACTCTGAGTGCAGCCTTAGAAATAAGCAAATCTTTCCCTAGTTGAACCTTTCAGATGAGGATCACCTTCTCTGGGCGCTGACCACTTTGATTTTAATCTTGTGAGACACTGAGCGACAAGACTCAGCTAAACCTGTACCCAGGAAACTATCAAGAAAATAAATGTATGTATGTTTTTGTACATTTAAGTATTGTGGCCATTCAACCATTTGTTGTGCAGAAATAAAAACTAGTATATACCCCCACACCTTCCCTCTTCTGTTCTCCTCTTATATCATCTAAAAATGAGTGTTAGTGATTGGACATGATATCTAGGAGGTATCCAGGGTCAGATCAAACAACCTCACAGTCAAGCCTAGAAATATCTGGCTTTAATTTGAATTGATGACTCTCTCCAGAATAGAAAAAATGTGGGATGAACATCTTTTGACACTGTGGTGCTGGAGAAGACTCTTGAGAGTCCCTTGGACTCGCAAAGAGATCCGACCCAGCCCCATCCTAAAAGGAGATCAGGTCCTGAGTGTTCATTGGAATGACTGATTGTTCCAAGCTGAAACTCCAATACTTTGTGCCACCGATTGAGAAGAGACAGACTCCAAACTAGGAAAAGACCCTGGATGCTGGGTAAGTGATTGAAGGCGGGAGCAGAAGTTTGACGATTAGAGTATGAGACTGGTATGGATGGACCAATCACCAACTTTGATGGACATGAGTTATTCGAGCATAGCTCTGCGGGAGCATGGTGATACTGGGCAGGAAAGCCTAGGTGAGTGGCTGCCAGTCCATGGGATCACAGAGTCTGGACATGACTGAGAGACTGAACTTGAAACATCTTATTCATAACACAGTACCAATATTATTCAAGCAATTAAAATGTTGCAGCATTCGTTTAACGATTTGTGAGAAACATGTGTCCAGATTTTGAATTTGCTCTTAAAAATATTTATCATTGGTGACAGATTGAGCCTCAAGTAGTCTGAAAACTCAAGAGTGATTCAATTCATTCAACCACAAATATTATACTAAGCATCCCGAGAGATAAAAACCCAAATAAGGGATAAACCTTCATTTTCCTAGGAGTTTAAAGCATACTAAGAGCTAATATGGAACTCTGGAGACGTCAAATACATATAACAAATACTCCAAATACAATGACAGATGTTGGGGCCAACAGCCGAAATCAGTGTCGTGGCAGTGTAAGGAGTTACTATAGTATTGTTATTATTGGGACTGTGATGTTCTAAGCCAGGCAGGTGACCATTGCAAAATTCTGTCTCTTATGTGCATTATTTATGAGAGCAAGAGTCCATTAACTTTTAATCAGTATTATTCTAACAAATCCATGCCGCAGGTTTCAAACAATGAGAGTGGTCCTCAACAATAAAGAATAAGATATGCACTCAATACAGATTAAGAATACAAGATATTGCTCTGTCCAATTAAATAGATAGACCTTGAATTACACCAGTCATAGTTTTATGGGTAGGGGCATTGGGGCAATTTTGTTTGGGGGGGGGCAATTTTATTACTATTACTGCTGTTTGGGAGAAAGTTTGTAAATATGTAAAAATAATAATATCTATGAAATGAAAGAGCCAAGCTGAAAGAATTTTCCAGGCAAGGTTTCTTTCTTTTTCTTCTTCTTTGGCTTTTCCTTCTCTCTCTCTCTTCTCTTCTCCTCATTCTTTAATTAATTAATTATTGTTTTGTCTCACGTGTTGCTCTGGGCTTAGTGGGATCTTCTCATCTATTTCTCTCTGATCCATGGCTTGACCACAATCTACAGCAGCACAACGCCTCACAAGCAGCTCATAACCACTTTGAAACCTACCAGGTAAGTTCCCACATGGTTTTCTAAATCTAGATGAGTGACTAATCACACTATGGAAAAGGCCTGACTCACACTTTCAGAAAAATCTCAGAAAACGAGAATAAGAACAGCACTTTCCTTAGAACAAATTTTGCTCCATGCTCAAGCATACCCTGGATCTAACCTCTTCCCACCCAAAAACACCTAGCCTATCTACTTGCCGAATCCTCTGAATGTAGTTTTTACTTTAATTTTAATTTCATTAAATTTTGAAAACTGGATTTTGTACCCAATTTGAAAACATAATCCTATCCTATTTTCGATAATAGAATGAAAGATGGAGGTAGAGCAATATTTTATATCCGTCCGCAGAAAAGAACAAAGGAATCTGAAACAGGATAAGGTAAAGAGGGGATGAGATTCAGTCTGTTCAACATGCCCTTAAAAGTGTTTGATAACAGAGCCCCAAATTGCATTGATACACCCAAGTTCTCTGAAGACAAAAAAGGAGTGTTTTCCAGTATTTAAAGTTAAATTTCCATCATTCACTCCAAAAAGTGCTGCTTGTTTTTACACTCCTTATACTACCGAGATTGCAATTACTTACCAGCCATTGAGTTTTGCCAATTAATTTCAATTAACTACTTGTCCAGATTTCAAGTTCATTTGTAATAAGCAGTGAAGTTTATCTAATGAAGAGCAGCGCATGATGAAAAAAATTTTTTAAACGCTTGCGTCTGAGCCTCTTAGAATTTATCTAGTTCAAGCCTCACATACTTTGCATGATAGTGGAAATACTCCTAAGAGCGCTAGGTGTAAACAATTCTTAACAGATTTCTACATGAACAACTTTTGTTGCATAAAAATTTTAGCCTCCGTTGGAAACAAAGACCAAAAAGCAACGTGAGCACCTTATCTTAGTATTTACCATTCTTAAAACACTATCTTTGATAATTAAAAAATTTATATACTATAATCGAAAATTTTTTAATGGTATAATTATATTTTCAAAATTAGATTCTCACTTATTTTTAAATATTAATATAATTTAAATTGCTAAAATTATTAACCTTTTCAGAGATTGTTTTCATTTAACAGTGATCAGAGTTTCAAAATGAAATTTAATAAATATGGAATCTGAGGCATGAACCAACTTTTTTTTTTTTATTTTTTATTAGGTTGGAGGCTACATTACTTTAACAGCATTGCAGTGTTTTGTCATACATTGAAATGAATTAGCCATGGATTTACATGTATTCCCCATCCCCGTCCCCCCACCCCCCCTCCCTCTCCACCCCATCCCTCTGGGTCTTCCCAGTGCACCAGGCCTGAGCACTTGTCTCATGCATCCAACCTGGGCTGGTGATCTGTTTCACCCTTTAAAATCAGTCATCTTAAAACCCTTGAAATATCCTCAAATCATGTGTGAGTACTCCATGGGTAGATAAGGCCTGGTGTTGCAAGATCAACAGTCCAGTTTCACGAACCTTCCCAACTGAGAGTCGCTGCTCATCTGCCAAAACTGATCAGAGAAGTTCTATAAACCATGTGGCTTTATATATACTTACACTTTGGTCTAAAAATGAACAATCCCAGCATAGTGCTCAGAGATGCCCCATAGCTACAAAATTAAGATTTTCAAAGTCATGGCTTATTTACTAGTCTGATTCTGTTTCATCATTTCCCAGGCCTCATGAAGAATAACTGTGACACTTCCGGGGTTTCCCCAGGTGGCTCAGTGGTTGTAAGAATCTCCTGCCAAGCAGGAGACTTGCGTTCAATCCCGGGGTTTGTGAAGACCCCCTGGAGAAGGAAATGGCAACTCACTCCAACTATTCTTGGCTAGGAAACCCCATGGACAGAGAACCTGGCAGGCTATAGTCCATGGGGTGGCAAATAATCAAACACGGACTGAGCCAACAGGCTTTGTGTGCACGTGACACTCCTTCTCCTACCAACCTCCCAATTCTCACATTATGGCAGCACTTTGCAAGGGCTGTCTGATGCTTATGTTTTTCCCCCATTCAAATATCTTATTTAGTCATGTAAGAATTCACTGTTCTGGGTCAATATTACATCCGATCTTGACCTCTTTCCATACTTCAATCACAAGAAAGTTCCCTTTCCTTTGGAGAACATTGACCTTGCTACCCACTGAAATAAATAGTAGTGGTACAATGTTAGACTAATTATACATTTCATAAAGAGCCTTCTACTGGCTAGAGATTTTCTGTTGATAGGGTTAAACGTCAGTGGACAGAGTCATCTCTCCCTTTCTCCTCTCTAAATTTTGTACTTTCTGAACAGTAAACTTTCTAGATAGAGCCTGAAAAAAAAATTGGTTTTATTTGTAAAACCAGCTGGTTTTTTTGTAGTATTCTGTAACTCAGAAGCCTCTGCTATGGTATCTCTCAGAAACATGCTTATCTTTATTTGGGGTAAAGGTTGTTAATGTTTTTGTGTGTAGTGTCTCAGAGCATTTATTTTTTATGGAAGGAATGAGCCACTCGAAGTTTGTATTCCAGAATGATGATCTCATAAGAAAAACATATTATATATTATTTATATGTATTTTATATATATTATATACACACACACACATATATATACACACAATATAACATACACACACATATATACACAAAGTGCTTAACATCATGCAAGGCATATGGCAAGTGCTCAATAAGTATATGTGACTAATTAAGTCTTAGCTGAGTTGCCAGGGAAAATGTCTTTTCATAATTTTCGTTTTACTATGATAACTAAGCACACCCTAGTCTTCATCACAGAAAGACTTCGTATGCTTTGCACGGTGATTACTCTTCCTTATATTGTTTTTAAAAGTGATTGAGATACAATTGATGTTCAATAAAACTGCACGTTTAAAGAATATAATTTGTTTAATTTTAACATATGTATACAACCTGAGAGATTATCGCCCCCAGTTCAAGATTATGAAAAATTCAGTATCCCCCAAATGTTCTCAAGCCCTTGGTAATCCACTTATTCCTCTTCTGTCTCCTTTCCTCGGTAATTACTATCTGCTTTATGTCTCTAAAAAGTAGGTTACTTTTCTTTTTAGACTTCTACATGAATGGTCTCTAGAAGCTGAGAGCCTCAGTTCTACAACTACAGGAACTAAATTCTAAACCCAAAAATTGCAGGAAATAGGAAGAGGACCCAAGCCCCAAATGGGATTGTAATTCTGGGCAACACCTTCATTACAGCCCTTGAGACACTTCTTGTAGTAGAACATCATGTCCAAGAAAGCAAGCAGAGGACCTAGTGGGTTATGTGCTCAGATGAAATGACCCACAGAGGTTCTGAGATAATAAATGCATATTGTTTTGGGTTGCTAAGTTTTCTGATAGTTTGTTATGGACCTATTGAAAAGTAATACACTGGCACGACAGGGACTCCATCCAGACTACCAATTCTTTAAAAATTTTAAAATGCTCCATTATGTTCTAATGAGAAATTTTCCCCCAAAAGGTCTAATACCATTTTTATAGTAGCCTTTCTCAACTGCAGCTAAAAATGTGAAAATGAAAATTTCCCCTTGATGTGGCACTGGTCTGCCGAGTACTTGGCTGCCTTTGACTATTCACTGACCCTCTGCAGTGTGTTTGATCTTTCTATGTTTGATACATCTTGCATTGTTTACCCAAAGAGAGATAAAAGAAAAGCTGTTATTTGATGGTTGACACTGGGAATAAAAGAATGATAGGTATAAAAAACCCTTTCTTTGAATCTCCTTTCCTCATTTGTTTGTCATCTTAGTGCAAATGAAATTGAAAGTGAAATACAAAGCCAGCGCATTAGTGAGAACATTGAAGTTTTGCGGGCATTTCCCATGGGGAAAAATCTCTGTTTATACACTCCGCTCTTTGGGGAACAAAGACGAGATTGGTCCAGGCTGCTAGGGGAAAAACTCAAACCTTGTTTTTATTTGGGTTTGAAAATTTACTCCCTTGAAATTAGGTTTTTCTGTTTGTTCCACACTTTCTTTTTAAAATTTGAAAATATATTTCGATGAAGAGACTTTTTTTTTTTTCCATTTATTTTTTTTTGTTGAAGGCAAAATTACTTTAAATCATTACAGTAGTTTTTGTCTTTACATTAAAATTGAAAAAACCCAAATGGATTTACATGTATTCCCCACCCCGGGTCACCCCTCCCCCCCTCCCTCCCCCCCAGGATCCCTCGGGTCTTCCCAGTGCACCGGGCCTGAGCATTGTCTCATGCCCCCAAACCCTGGGGGGGGTTATTTGTTTCCCCCTAGATAATAAAATGTTTTCAATGCTGATTTTCTTGAAACATCCCCCCCTCCCCTTTTCTCCCAGAGTCCACAAGTCTTTTCCCCTATAAAATTTGAGTCTCTTTTTCTTTTTTTGCATTTTTAGGGTTTTCATTACCATCTTTCTAAAGTCCAAAATTCATGTGTTAGTATACTGTAATGGTCTTTAATCTTTCGGGGTTTTCTTCACTCGTATAATGGGCTCCAGTTTCTTCCTTTCATTAAAAACTGATTAAAATGAATTTTTTTTAAATTTTGGTGAGTAATTTTTCCGGGTTTGTTATGTACCACAGTTCCTCACCCCATTGGGTTGCTGATGGGAAATTGGGTTGTTTCCCCTTTGTCCCTGGCTATTATAAACAGGGGCTGAAATGAAATTTTGGGGTGCACGTGTCTTTTTTCAGATTGGTTTTTTGGGTTGTGTATGCCAAAAGGGGGGTTTGCGGGGTTCATATGGAGTTCTATTTCCCAGTTTAAAAAAATTTTTCCAAAATTTTTTTAAATAGTGGCTTTAAAAATTTTTAAATTCCCACCAACGTGTAAGGGGGTTTCCCCTTTTTCTCCACACCCTTCCCCAAGAAATTTTTTGCTTTGTAGACTTTTGGGATGAGCCATCCGACTGGCGTTTTAAGGGTTTCCCCTCTTTGTGGTTTTCATTTCCTTTTTTTTGATAATGAGGATTTTGAGCATTTTTTTTATGTGTTTGTTGGGCCATCTGTATTTTTTCCCTTTGGAGAAAGGGTGGTTGAGTTCTTTGGAAATTTTATGATTGGGTAATTTTTTTTTTTGGATTTGGCTGGAGGAGTTGCTTGAAATTTTTTTGAGTTTTAACCCCTTTGTCTTTTGGGCCTTCGTTTTGTCTTTTTTTTCCCAATCTGGGGGGTTTGTCTTTTCACCTTCCCTTATATTTTCCCCTTTGTTGTCCCAAAAGCTTTTTGTTTCATTGGGTTTCCCATTTGTTTTTTTTTGCTTTTATTTCTAAAATTTTCTGGGATGTGGGTCATAGGGGACCCTGCTGGGGATTTATTTCGGAGGAGTGTTTTGCCTAGGGTTCTCTCTGGGGAGTTTTTTGTTTCTGGTCTTACTTTTTGGATCTTTAATCCATTTTGAGTTTATTTTTGTGTATGGGGTTTGAAAGTGTTTTTTTTTCTTTCTTTTAAGGGGGTTTAAAATTTTTCCCCCCGACCACTTTTTAAAAGAGGTTATCTTTTTTCCCTTTGGTTACCCTTGGGCCCCCTTTTTGTCGGGGTTTAAAAGGGTGCCCATAGGTTCGTGGTTTTCTCTGGGTTTTTATTCTTTTCCCAAATTGATTTTATATTTTGTCTTTGTCCCCAGTACCATATGTCTTTTTTGGACTGGGCTTTTTTAGTAGGTCTAAAGTAGGCAGATTGTTTCTCATTTCCATTCTTCTTTTTTCAGGTTTTATTTTGGGCTATTCGGGTTTTTTTTGTTTTTCCCAATACAAATTGTGAAATTTTTTTGTTCTAGTTCTGTGAAAAATCCTTTGGGGAAGTTTGATAGGGTTGCATTGTTTCTATAGTTTGCTTTGGGTAGTTTAGCCATTTTGACAATATTGATTTTTCCCAAACCTTGAACACGGTATATTTCTCCATTTTTTGTGTACTCTTTGATTTTTTAAATCAGGGGTTTTTTTGGTTTTATGTATAGGTTTTTTGTTTCTTTGGGTAGATATACCCCTAAGTTTTTAATTTTTTTTTGTTAAAAAGGGTTTGGGAAAATGTTTTTGTTTCCTTAATTTCTCTTTCTGTTTTCTTTTGAAAGTGTATGGGAAAATGAAAGAGAAAATCTGTTTGTTAATTTTTACCCTGCCCTTGACTGTATTCGTTTTTTAGCTTAGTAATTTTCGGGTAGAGCCCTTTGGGGTTTTTCATGTGGGAGGATATGTAAATCGAAAAACACCCGGGGAGTTTCACTTCTTTTTTTCCCTATTGGTTTCCCTTTTATTTTCTTTTTCCCCCTTTGATTGCTGGGGCCCAAAAAATTTCCCCAAAACTAAGTTCAAAGTAGGGTGAGAGGGGGCCCCCTTGTCTTTTTCCTGATTTCAGGGGAAATGTTTTAATTTTTCACCATTGGGGGTTGGGGCTTGCTGTGGGTTTTTTAAATATTTTGTTTTTATTATGTTGAGGTATGTTCCTTCTATTCCTGCTTTCTGGGATTTTTAAATCATCAATGGATGTTGAATTTTGTCAAAGGGCCTTTTTCTGCATCTATTGGAAAATTTACATGGTTTTTTTTTAAATTTTTTTAATGTGGTGTTTACTTTGATTGATTTGTGGATATTTAAAAAAATTTTTGCATTTTGGGTTTAAAAGCCCATTTGGTCATGATGTATGATTTTTTAAATTGTTGTTGGTTTTCCTGTTTGCTAGAATTTTTTTAAGGTTTTTTTATCTATTTTCCCATCATTTGTATTGGGGCCTGTATTTTTTCTTTTTTTTGGCATCTTTGTTTTTTTTTGGGAAAATTAGGGTGATGGTGGCCTCATAAAGGGATTTTGGAAGTTTCCCCTTCTTCTGAAATTTTTCGGGGAAGAGTTTGAGTAAGATAGGTGCTATTTCTTCTCTAAATTTTTTGGTTTAGAATTCAGCTGTGAAGCCATCTGGCCCTTGGGCTTTTGTTTTTTGGGAAAGTTTTCTATTACAGTTTCGTTTTCCTTTGTTTGTGATGGTTTTGTTAAGATCTTCTTTTCTTCCGGGTTCAGTTTTGGAAATTTTTATACTTCTCTAAGAACTTGTCCATTTCTTCCAAGTTGTCCATTTTATTGGCTTAGAGCTGCGGTAGTAGCTCTTTTGTTTCCTTTTTATTTCAGGGGTTGTCTGTTGGGGGATCTCCCCCATTTTCTTTTCTCATTTTGTTAATTTGTTTTTCTCCCTTTGTTTCTTAATGAGTCTTGCTAACAGTTTGTAAAATTGTGTTTATTTTTTCAAAAAACCGCTTTTCCCTTTTTTTTAATTTTCGCTATGATCTTTTTAGTTTTTTTTGCTTTTATTTCTGCCCAAATTTTTTTTTTTAAAATTTTTTTTTATTTGGGGAAAATTATTTTTTTTACATCTTTACAGTAGTTTTTGTTATACATTGTTATGAATTACCCCTGGATTTACATGTTTTCCCCCCTTTCCCAGGCCCCCCCCCCACCTCCCTTTTCCACCCGACCCCTCTGGGTTTTTCCCAGGCCCCGGGCCCCCGGGGCACTTGTCTCATGTACCCAACCGGTTTTTGGTTACCCGTTTCACCCTAGTTTAATTTTCAGTTTCAAAAATTTTTCCCCTGAAAAATCCCACCCTTCCTTCTCCCAGATTTTCCAAAAGGTTGTTCCAAACATTGAGTCTTTTTTTCCCTGTTTTGCTTTATAGGGTTATTTTTTACCATCTTTCCCTAAAGTTTTAATATGTTTTTGTATATTGAAATGGTCTTTATTTTTTCCGGACTTATTCGCTTTTGAATAATGGGCTCCAGTTTCATCCATTCATTAAAAACTGTTTAAAATAAATTCCCTTTTTAAATGGTGAGTAGTTTTCCCTTGTTGTATATTTTCCACAGCCCTCTTTCCATTGTTGCTGAGGGGAAATTCTGGGTTGCTTCCATTTTAATGGCTATTTTTAAACAGTTTTTGCAAATGAACATTGGGGTGCCGGTCTTTTTCCCGATTTGGGTTTCCTTGGTGTGTATGCCCAGAAGTGGGATTGTGGGTCTTATGGCAGTTCTATTTCCACCCTTTTAAAAGGAAACTCCACACGGGTTTTCCATAGTGGCTGTACAAATTTGCATTCCCCCAACATTTTGTAAGAGGGTTCCCTTTTTTTCCACCCCCTCTCCGAATTTAAATTGCTTGTAGATTTTTGGGGTGCGCCACCCGGGACGGGCCCGTGAAGGAAAGGGTCCCTCATTGTGGTTTTCTTTTCCTTTTCCCTTGATAATGAGTGATGTTAAAGCATCTTTTCAGGGTTTTTTTGTTACCCATCTGTTGTCTTCCTTGGGAAATAAATTGTTGGTTTTTTGGGCCCCAAATTTTATGATTGGGTCTTTTTTTTTCTGGATTTGAGCTGGGGGGTTGTGCTTGTATTTTTTTGGGAGATTAATCCTTTTTTCTGTTGCTTATTTGTTTTTTATTTTCTCCCAATTGAGGGCTTTCCTTTTTCACCTTGTTATATT
Source organism: Odocoileus hemionus (assembly GCA_020976825.1). NCBI lineage: Eukaryota > Metazoa > Chordata > Mammalia > Artiodactyla > Cervidae > Odocoileus > Odocoileus hemionus. The sequence continues at coordinate 17,889 of JAJLRB010005048.1, read as the reverse complement.
TTTCCTTTTTTGGTGCAAAAGTTTTTTAAGTTTCATTAGGCCCCTTTTTGGTTTATTTTTCCCTTTTTATTTCTGAAATTTTTGGGATGTGGGTTTTGGGAGGATCCTGCGTGTTTTTATGTGGGGAGAGTTTTTTGGCCTAGGGTTCTCCTCTAGGGGGGTTTTATAGTTTCTGGTCTTACTTTTAGATTTTAAATTCCTTTTTGAGTTTATTTTTGTTTTATGGTGTTAGAAAGTTTTCCCTAGTTTAAATTCTTTTTACGGTGGTTGCCCAAATTTTTCCCAGAACACTTTTTAAAAGGGGTTTAATCTTTTTTCCATTGTATTTCCTTGCCCCCTTTTGTCAAAGGGAAAGGTGACCATAGGTTCGGGGGATTTATCTCTGGGTTTTATTCTGTTCCATTGTTCTAATTTCTGTTTTGTGCCAGTACCATACTGTTTTGATGACTGGGGCTTTGTAGTAGAGTCTGAATTTAAAGGCAGATTGTTTCCTCCATTTCCCCTTCTTCTTTCTAAGGATTATTTTGGCCCTATTCGGGGTTTTTTTGGGTTTTTCCATACAAATTGGAAATTTTTGATTAGTTCTTTGTAAAAAATTTAAGTTGGTTTTTTGTTGGGATTGCTTTTTAAAAATTAAATAGATTACTTTGGGTGGGGAAAACGGGGCCCTTTTGACAATATTGATTCTTAAAAATTTTTTAAACAGGGTTATTTCTCCATTGTTGTGTCCTCTTTGATTTTTTTCATAAAGTGTTTTATTTTTTTTCTTGAATGGGTCTTTTGTTTCTTTGGGGGGAAAATTATTTCCTAAGTATTTTTTTTTTCCTTTTTGTTGAAATGGTGAATGGAATTTTTTTCCCTTTAAATTTTCTCTTTCTGTTTTCTCTTTGTTGTGTATGGGAATGCAAGAGATTTCTGTGTGTTCTTTTTGTTTCCCTTTGAAAATTGGGACTGTTTTCTTTGGGATTAGTTAGTAATTTTCGGGTAGAGTCTTTGGGGTTTTTTCTATGTAGGGGAAATTCATGTCATCTCCCAAACAGCGAGGTTTCACTTCTTCTTTTCTATCTGGTTCCTTTTATTCCCTTTTTTTCTGCCCTGATTGCTGGGGCCCCAAAAATTTCCCAAAAAATTAGTTAAATTAGTAGTGGTGGGGGTGGGGCACCCTTTTTCTTTTTCCCTTATTTCGGGGGAAAAAGGCTTTCAATTTTTCACCATTGAGGGTGTTGATGCTTGCTGTGGGTTTGTCATATATAGCTTTTATTATGTTGAGGTATTTTCCCTTCTATTTTTGTTTTTCTGGGGGTTTTTAAATCATAAAGGGTTGGTTTTTGTAAAAGGTTTTTTCCCCTGTATTTTATTAAAGTTTAATCTTTGGTTTTTATCTTTCATTTTTAATGTGGTGTATTTATTGATTGATTTGTGGTTTTAAAAAGAATCCTTGCATTCGGGGGTTTAAAGCCCCCCTTGGCCCATGATGAATGTTTTTTTTTAATATGTTTTGGATTCTTTTTTGTAAAATTTTTTAAGGTTTTTTGGGAATCAAATGTTCATCAGTAAATTTTGGGCCTGTAGTTTTTTTTTTTTGTGGCATTTTTTGTTGGTTTTGGAATTAGGGTGAGGGTTTGGCCTTTTAGAATGAGTTTGGAAGTTCCCTTTCCCTTCGGGCAATTTTCGGGAAAGGGGTTTGAGTAAGATAGGTGCTAGTTCTTTTTAAAATTTTTTTGGTTTAAAATTTTCAGCTTTTGGAACCCTTCGGGCCCGGGGCTTTTTTTTGTTGGAAAAAATTTCTGTTTTACTTTTTTTCGATTTCCTTGTTTGTGAGGGTTTTTTTTAAGATTTTCTATTTTTCGGGTTCATTTTTGGGGAAAGTTATTTTCTTAAAAACGTCCATTTTTTCCAAATTTTTGTCCTTTTTAAAGGGGCTAGAGTTTGCTGATGTAGTCTTTATGATCCTTTGTTTTCGGTTTTTGGGTCTTTTGGTGATCTCTCCATTTTAATTTCTCATTTTTTTAAATTTGCTTTTTCCCCCTTTGTTTCTTAATAAAGTCTTGAAAAACGTTTGTCAATTTTTTTTAATTTTTTCAAAAAACCACCCTTTTTGCTTTGTTAATTTTTGCTATGATCTTTTTTGTTTTTTTGCATTTATTTCTGCCCTAATTTTTAAGATTTCTTTCCTTTTTACTAACCCTGGGGTTCTTCATTTTTTCCTTCTTTTGTTGTTTTTGGGTTTGTGAGTTAGGTTATTTATTTGATTTTTTTTTGTTTTTTAAAGGTTTGGCCCCTGTAATGCTATGAATCTTCCCCTTAGCATGCTTTTACAGTGCCCCATAGGTTTTGGGGTTGTTTTCATTTTCATTCATTTTATCCCATTTTTTGATTTCTTTTTTGTTTTTCTATGATTTGTTGGGTTATTCGCAAGGTGTTGTTTAGCCTCCATATTTTTGAATTTTTTTAATTTTTTCTTCCTGTAATTGGTTCTAATTTACTGCACTGTGGCAAAAAAGATGACGGGGAATGATTTCAATTTTTTTGGGGAATTTCCCAAAAGGACGGATTTATGGCCCAAGGATGTAAATCTATTCTGGAAAAAGGGGCTCCATGAACCTTGAAAAAAAGGGTTTGGAAATTTGATTTTTTGGGGTAAAAGTCCTATAGTGTAAATTAGTTAGCTGGTCCATTGGGTCCATTAAAAGTTTGTTTTTCCTTTTTCATTTTTGTTTAGTTACCCTACCCATATTGTGAGTGGGGTATTAAAGTCTACTTTTTTGGGGTTTTCCCTTTTAAATTTCCCTTTTTCATACTCTTTTTGCGTTTCCCCTTACATATTGGGGTTTTTACCCCCTATTTTGGGGTTTGCATATATATTTTTTAATTGTTATATTTTTTGGATTGACCCTTTGTCATTATGTAGTGTCCATCTTTTTCTTTTCACAGACTTAATTTGAAAGTCTTTTTTTTATCTAATATGGTATTGTGCCCCGCTTTCTTTTGGTCTAATTTCCCGGGGAAATTTTTTTTTCCAGCCCTTACTTTTGTCTGTATGTGCCCCTTGCTTTGGGTGGGCTCTTGTACACAGCATATATGGGGGTCTTCCTTTTTTTCCCAAATTCAGCCGGGCCTTTTGTTTTTTTGGTTTGGGGGCATTAAAACCCATTTACATTTAAGGAAATTTATTGATGGGTTTAGGGTTTCCCGTTCCCTTTTAAATTTTGTTGTTTGGGGTTCACTTTTGCCCACCTTTTTGTGTTTTTGTGTAGAGAAGATTCCTTTAGTATTTGTTAAAAGAGCGGGTTTGGTGGTGCTGAATTTCTCAGTTTTGTTTTGTCGTAAAGCTTTTGAGTTCTCCTTCATATCTAAATTGAGATCCTTGCGGGGGTAGAGAAAATTAGGTTGTGGGTTTTTTTCCCCCTTTCATTTTTTAAAGTTTTGCCCTTTCCCTTTTCACTTCGGGCCCTAAAGGGTTTCTATTGATAGTCAGTTTTCCCCCTTAGGGGAATTCCCTTTGTGTGTTATTTGTTTTTTTTCTCCCTTGCTGTTTTAAATATTTGTTTTTGTGTTTGATCTTTGTTAATTTGTTTTAATATTGTTTTGGGGTGTTTGGGCCTTTGGGGTTTTAAAACCTGTTTGGATTCTCTGGGTTTTTTTGGATTTGGGTTGGCTTTTTCCCTTTTCCCCATTTTAGGGAAGTTTTCAGTATTTTTCCTGGGTTATCTTCTCTTTGGCCCCTTTTCTTTTTCCCTTTTTCTTCTGGGCCCCTATATTCAAAATTTTGGGGGGCGTTTCACATTGCCCAAAGAGGTCCCTGATTTTGTCCTATTTTTTTTTGATTCTTTTTTTTTTTTTTTCCTCTCTGTTTTCCTTTTATTTCCACCATTTTATCTTCTAACTCACTTATCTTTTTCTGTCTCTGTTTTTCTACTCTTGGTTCCCTCCAGGTGTTTTTTTCTCATTTATTTCATTTTTTAATTTTTTAATTTGACTTTTTTTTAACTTCTTCTAGGCCCTTGTGAATCTTTTCTCTTCATTTTTTCAATTTTTGTCTCCAGGATTTATTTGAATCCTTTTTGTTTTCAAGATTTTGGATCTTTTTTTAATTTTTCATTATTTAAATTCTTTTTCGGTGTTTCCCCTTTATTTCCTCCTCTTTTTTTTTTGTTTTGGCGGGTTTTTTTCATGTTCCTTTAGCTGTTGGGTATTTCTCTGCCTTTTCATCTTGTTTGATTGCTGTGTCTGGAGTGGGCTTTCTGTATTCTTGTGGTCTGAGGTTCCCCTTTTTATTGTGGGGGGTTTCACCCGGGGGTTTGGGGGGGGGGAAAACAAATTGGTTTGTAAAGGTTTTTCCGGGGGTTGGGGGCCCCCCCCCCCCCCCCCCCCCCCCCCCCCCCCCCCCCCCCCCCCCCCCCCCCCCCCTTTGGGGAGCTTGGGGGTCAGGGGGGGGTGGGTGGAAATTGGAATTTTCGGGGGGGGGGGTGAAAATGGATTTTTGCCCGGGGGGGTTTGGTTTTTTGGGGGGGGGGTTTCCGGCGGGGATTTTTGGGGAGCGTTTTTTGGCCTAGGGGGGGGTTTTTGGGGGGCGGCAAAAAGGGGGGTTTGGGGTTTTTGGGGGCCCCAGGGGGTTTCCGGGGTGGGGTTTGGTTTTGGTTTGGTTTGGTTTTTGGGGGTTTTTAATCCTTTTTTTAAAAAATTGGGGGGGAAAAGGTCAGGTTTTTGGGGGGGGCCCCGGTTTTGGGTTACCCCCGAACGGTTTAAGTTTTTTTTAAAGGGTTGTTTCCCCCAACTATCACAATAAATTAAAATTTTGGGGTTTTAAATGGAAAAGTTCTCCACCAAAGAGAGACAACCAGAGGGTTCACAGAGGGTTTCATGAAGAATAGGAGAGGGAGGAAGGAGATAGGGGGTGAGCGGAGGAGAAAAAAAAGGGGTTTAGGGGGAAAAGGGACAGTCTTTTCGTTATCTGTTCCCAAAGTGTTTTCCGTTAGCCCAGGGACCCCAAAGTTCAGAGAGTTGGATTTGGGAAAAAGAAGGGGGAAAGGAGGTAAAAGAGGTGTTCTAAAGGTTTGAAACAGAAAAGTCAAAAGTGGGGGAAAAGTATCACCACACACATCTCTAGAATAGAAATGGGAACTGAATAATTAGGATTCTTACAAATGGCCAAAATTTATAAATCACAATACTACTGAAAAAACAAAAATTGCTATAGATCAAGTGTACGAGGTTCAGACCTCTTTTCGTACTAGCATCCACGGTAACTTCAAAAAAAACACATACAACCCAACAGAACCAAATTCTCAGAACTGTATATGAAAGTGTCAGTCTTAAAACAGTAGGGTTTCACATCCTCTCTTCTTTTTTTCATTTTGGCAAAGGTTATAGTGAAATGAAAATCAACAAGTTATTGAATACTTAGTAGGAGCTATCTAACAGACTGGACCTCTAAAAGGAAATAGGAGAGAAAAACAAGAAACAACAAAAAAAAAAAGACAAAAAAAAATTTTTTCCCCGCTAAATTAAAATAATCGGCTGAAAAATATATGAAAATGAAAGTTGAGGAGCTCTAATGGGGTAGTATTAGGGAATTTATAGAAACAGAAAATACAAAGAAAGAGAAACCATACAAAATAACAAATTAAAAAAAGGAAGAAAAAAAATTCTTTTTATTAAAAAAAAATATGTACATATAATTAGGAATTTCTTGGAGTTGTTTGCAAATCAGGTTGGTTCAGGGTTTAATTTTAGTAGCTCCTCTTTCCCGCTTACCCCTTTCCCCGATATCTGGGAGGCCCCCCTTCCCCTGTAGTTGGTGTTACCTTCAGGGGGTTTATTTGTTTTCAATGGTCCTTTCTGGAAACGGTTCCTTTTTTTTATTTGGCTTTTGTTTGCCGTTTTTTTGTTGTCCCAAAATTTCCCCCCTACACAGGCGGGCGGAGGGGATCTCTTATTTAGGTTCACAGTTCAGTTTAGTTCCTGGGGCCCCGGGGGGGGCGGGGCCCCTTTCAGACCGATACCGGCCCCTCTGGGGGATAAAACATTCACCGTGTTCTGGTCACAATGGGGGTTTTCCCCCCCTCAAGGGTGTCAGTGCTTTCGCCGTCTACACTTTCTCAGGGGCCCCCCCAGTGCTCCCTTTTGGAAACGGGCCTGTGTTGGTGCGGGTTCCCGTTTTTGGGTTTCTCCCCCAAAAAACGCGGATTCGGTTTGTTGCATTTTGTGGGCCCTTCCCCCGGCCCGAGCGGTTCAGGCAGCCCGAGGCTTGGGTTTTTCTCCGTGGTTTTCAGCACGCCCCTTTTTCCCCCAGCGTTCGAGCGGCCCCGGAGCCAGGGTTGGGCGCCTTCCCCGGGTACCCGGGCGCTTTTTCCCTTTCCCCAAAACCCCCGCACGCACCCCCCAGGCGGGGGGCTTTAGGGAAAATTCCTTTTGCTAGAACCCCCGGGGGCCCGTTTGCGTGTGGGGGGGGTGGCCCTTTTCAGGGGTGGTTTGGGCCCTTTTTCCCCTTTCCCCCCCCCCCTCCTACCTTTTAGCGGGGGGGGGGCCGGTCTTCTTGGGAGATTTTTCAGTCCCCTTTTTTTTGTGAACCACCCGGGAGTGTGTTTTGGCCAGTTAATTTTGGGGCCCCCCTTTCCCACAGTTTAAAAAAGCCCCTCCAATTGCTTCCCCAGGGTCTTCGGGCCCCGGGCCTTTTCCTTAAGCAATTTTCCCCCCCACCCCTTTTCCCCTTCCCCCCCGCTTTTTTCTGGCGGGTACGGGGCGTTCCCGGGGTATTTTTTTGCTGGGGGTTTTTTTTTTAAAGGGACAAATCTGTGGGGGCCCTTTTTTAATTTTTCCCCCCAGTTTTGGGAAAGCCGGGAAAAATTCCCCAGTCCCCGCCAGTGAGAGGGTTTTTCCCGGGGTGAAATTTGGGAAAATTCCTCTATTAAGAAATCCCCTTCCCGGGGCGGGTTCCCTCCCCTAGTCTTTTTACTCCCCCCTTTTTATCGTTTTATTTTGTCCTACCTTTCCCCTTTGAAGGGCAAAAAGGGTGGGTTTTCTGGGGCCTGTGTCCTCTGCTTGGGGATTCCCGAAGTTGTTTTTTTGAAATTTTCAGCGTTCAAATGTTCTTTGATGAAAATTTTTAGGAGGAAAGTGGTTCCCCCGTCCTACTTCCTCCGCCCTCCTTTTGGTTTCCCCCCTCAATTTAAGAGAATTTAAAAATAACTGACCCGAGTTCTGTTTCCCGAAATCTCCCGTTACTTTTTAATATTTCTTCTGAAAAGGTCAACAAGCCCCTCTGGGCACCCGTTTAAATTTTTCCCCTGTAATAGAGATGAGATCACCCTCAAGTGCAATGGCAAAAGAGCATTATGCTATTAATATTTAAAATATTAAAAAATGAAATGTATTTTTAGTGGAGAGTCTTAGACTAATTTTAAAATATGTTTTTTAGTTTAAAATTTATTTTAATAGGCCAAAAATTTTTAAACTACCTATTTTGGGGTTTTCCCGGTGGTTCAAGGGGAGTAAATTTCTGCCTGCAATGCAAAGGGATTTGGGGTTTGATCCCTGGGGCAGGAAGGGGTTCCCTGGAGAAGGAAATGGGCAACCCCCCCTCCAGAACTTTGCCTGAAGAAATTTCCCTGCCCCAGAGGAGGCCCGGTGGGCTACATTTTTATGGGGGGGTTTCAAAAATCAGAGCCAAATGAAAAGACTAAAAAACTATCTATTATTTGTAAAAAATTTAGAGCAGGGGAGGGTGGAAATTTTTTAAAATTTGATATAGGATATTTTTAAAACATAGCCCCTTTGAAAGGGAAAAATTTTTCTGATGTTTTTTCTGGGGTCAAATTTAACAGTTTTTATGTTTAACACCCCACCACACACTGCTGTTTCATTTCTTTTTTTAAAATGTATTTCAAACGGACCCGTTTTTTGATTTTTTTCATTTTCCCATGCTATGATAACAGTAATTTTTTTTTGAATTTTTAGGCATGTCCTATGCAATTTTATTGTATCCCGTTTAACCATTTTTGGCCAAGTAATTTTTTCTAAATTCCTAAACCCGTCCCAAACAGAAATACAGGGGGGAAAAAGGCTTAGAAGAAAAAAAGAGCTAGTGATATTTAAAATTTAAAAAATGTTTGTGAAAATTTGGGCAAAATTAAAACTTGGGAAAAGGGTAAGAAAAACCACATCACTTTTCCCCCTTTTACAAAATGATCGGCTAAGAATATTTTACTGCAGCCCCCGGTTCCCGAACCCCAGTTTCTTGTTAAAAAAAAAAAGGGACTGTACACCCTTTCCCCCTGCTTTGTAAACAAAAAGGGGTCAAAATGCAGGTTGGTTTTTTTCTTAGAGGAAATTTAAAAAAAACCCCAGAGTTTGAACCCATCATTTAAAACCACCCAAAGAGAAAAGTCTGAAAAAGGGGGGAAGAATAGAAAACCCAAAGTGAAGGGCTATAAATATTTTACCCTTGCTTGGGTTAGGGGGGAAAACTTTATGTGGTTTTATGCCCGTTGAGGAGATCTGAATCCTTTGATGTAGATGCTCTGTTCTTTTTTGTCTGTGTGGATTCAGTGAAAGGGCCATGGGAAAAAAGCAAAGACAAGAAGAGGGCTGTTTCTAAAAAAGCAAGTCTGGAAAAAGGGAAAATTAAAAAAATTTAAAAATTTATTTTTTGGGGGGAAAAACAAATTTGGTTTCGTAGTTTCCCAAAATTTGTCCACAAATTTTTCCAGTTTGTTTTTTGGTCTACCAAAATTTTTAAAAAAATCTTCCCAAAACCCCAAAAAAAACATTTTCTGACTTTTCTAAGAGGTTTTAAATTTCTTTGCCAAAACAAAAAACCAAAAAAAAGTTCTTCAAAAAAACTATGCCCCTTTGGAATCTGTAAAACCCATTTAAGTTCATTTCTTGGTTATTTAGTTTCTAAATGGGAAAGGAAAAGAATGGTTTTGAATGATAAAATTGGAAAATCACAGTTTATCTGGGCTGTAAATCGGGTTTTTGTCATCTGTCCTTTGGGCAGTGTACCAAAAATCATACCAAAGTTTTTTGTGGAATCTTTGGTTTTTTCAGGTAAAAAACCTGTTTTTCAGCTTTCTTTTAGTGGGATGTGTATGTAATTTAAAATTCTTTCTAATGTAATAGTAGCATAAGTGATACAAAATTCCCAAAAAACTGTGTTTAAGGGGGGGGCCCCTAAAAAAAGGCACATTCCTTCTCTTAATTTTCCTTTTCCCCCAAACTATTAAAACAAAATTTTATGACGAGAAAAAAAAGGGAAAAAATTTTTGCCCCCCAAAAATGAAAATTGGGTTTTTAAAAATTTCCTCCTTGCTCTAGCCATTTCCATCTGGGCCCCGGCCCCCCCCCCCCAAAGGGAAGGGGATAAAAAAATTTCTTTTTTAAAAACTGTTATTTTTTTTAAATTTCATACAACAATTTTGTCAGTAGTCTTTAAATTAATTTTTGGGAAATTTGATCTAGGATAGGAATTTTCCAAAACAGAACCCAAAAAAATGTGACCTTGGCTTAAGAGGGGAGAAAGATTTTGGAAGGGGACGAAACTCAGAAAATGGAAAGTTGGTGATTTTTTTCTATTTCTTTTGGGAAAAACATTTAGGAAAAAAAAGTTACCCTTGATGGGTTGGAAGGCAGCAAATTAGAATATTTGGCCCGTTTTGGGTTTGGAAATTTTTTGCAAAAAAATCAGGTTTCTTGGTATTTTTGGTTTTCATTTTGGGAAAATTTTTTGGAAAGAGCTAAAAAAAAATCCTGGAAAATTTCTGGAAAAATTTCTAGTACCTTTTTCAAGCATGGGTTGAAGGGAATACATTTATGGAAGTTTTTCTCTGCATTAAAACCCTTTAATTAAAAGGGAAAAAAAGAGTCCCGTTAAATTTTGAAATGTTTCAACATTTGGGAAAAACTTCATTAATTCTATATCCCCAAGGGCTTTAAACACAGCTAAGAAGTGATTTAAAGGACAGAAAATTTGACAAGAAAATTTCTGTGGCCCCCGGCCCTCTCAGGGTTTCTTTCCCCATAAGTCAGTGAGCCAAACCCAAACAATGTCTGATTTAATTTCTAGAGCCTTCCCATTAAAAACTATTAACCCCGGATGAAATCAATGAAGCACTAATAACTTGAGGAGAATGGATAAAGAAAACAAGTTCCAGTTTTTAATTTTAAAAAGTCTTCAGGGGATAAGAAGTCTGATTAGAGGAGTATCTTTGGCTACTTATTTGTGAAACAGGCTCTTGATAGCTCAGTTGGGAAAGAAACCCCCTGCATTGCAGGAGACCCCCGGTTTTATTCGGGTTGGGAAGATCCGCTGGGAGAAAGAGATAGGTTACCCACTGGGAGTATTTTTGGGCTTTTTCCCCTTTTTGGGTCGCGGGGGAAAAATCCGCCCCGCAGTGCGGGGAAATTGGGTTTGAAACCCTGGGTTTGGGGAAAATCCCTAGGGGAAAGGGAAAAGGGTTAAACCCCTCCCAGTATTTGGAGAAAATTTAAAGGACTGTTTTGGGGGGCCATGGGGTCACAAAAAAATCAAAACCAAATCTGAGTGACTTTACCTTTTATTTTTTACTTTGTGAAACAAAAACTGAAACCAAAAAAGAGCATAAGCCTTTAAGGGTTTTTAAGGGAAAAAAAAATTGCTAAGAAAGGGCCAAACCCCTGGCCATTTGACCTGATCAAAAAAGCCAAACCGCCATAAAAAAAGAAAGGGTACAGACCAAAACTAAAATCTGCTTGGGGTCTCTTCCCGAGAGAGGAAAAATAAATTTTTTATTTTATTTCCAATTGTATGTTTTGTTTTTGTTATTTTAAATTTTATAAAATCCTAAATTTAAATTTTTTTTCTCAGGCAAAAAGTTTCCTTTGGTTTTCCCTTTTCCAAAAACAAAAATTTTTTTTTTACCCAAAGAAGGTCTCAAATTTTTTTTCCCTTTAAAACTTCAACTTCTTTGGTTGCGTCCGCCAAAAGGGTTTTAGATAACTGCCAAATTTTTTCCCCTCCCCGGTTTTTCACTGTTTGGTTAAACAACTATATGACTTTCTTTTACTTCTAATGTCATTTTCTTTTTAGTTAGGACTGAACACTGTTGGAAAAAAAGACAGATTTCCCTTCAAGCTTTGATTTTAAAAAACAAAAAAATTTAATATGTTTTCTAAAAGACAGCAAAAAAATTTAAAAATCATAATCCCTTTGGTTTTTTCCTGTGGTTTGGATGTTTTCTCACTTTTAAAAAACAATTTTTTAAAAACCTTCTCTAAATATAACTTTTTCAGCATTTTGTTTAGTCTATTTGTGAAAAAATAATCAAAGTATTTTACCTGTTAAATTTTCCCCACTCCTTAGTATAAAAAAGACCAAGCTCTGGGTTTCCTTTGACCCAAAGTAGGGTAAATTTTAAAATTATATAATTTTAATTTAAAACAACTTTTTGTGAAAAAAAAGGAAAAAAATTTTAAAAGTACCTTTTCATTTTTTTCTTTCTACCTAATTTACTGCAAAAGCCCCCCCCCGGGAAAACTTTTAGGGCATCCATTTTTCCCCAAAATTTATTTATCCTTTAAAGAGATAAAAAACCCTTTAAACCCTTTGGGCCCCTTTTTGGGTTAGAACTAAGGGGGGAGGGGAAGGAAAAGTGTTCCTTCTTCAAGTAAAACATTGTATCAGTTCTTTTTTTATTTTAAATTTTTATTTAAAAAATCCCAAACCACCCTTTTTGAGTTAAGTTTTAAAGGTAAGGGGAAATCAGGGCTGCACACATTTGGGAGCTTTTGAAATAAATTTTCTTTTATTTTTTAGTAAACTAAATTTGTATTTTTTGGGGCCCCTTTTTGTGAAAAGGGAGGGAATGCAAGTCATTCCCTTCAAATTTAGTTAAGGGCGCTGACCTTAGTTTTCCCAAAGTTGACATCTAATTTTGGGGAAAACTTTTTTAAGTGTCATGGGAAGAGGGGGGCATATTAGGGAGGCACCGATCCTAAATTTGAAAACTTATAGCTACTTTGACTTTTCCTACAACCGATACTTTTTCGGTTAGATTGTGTTACCCGTGTAGTATTGACCACATGAAAGGGGGTGGTCAGAAATGAAATTTAAATTTTAGGTTGAAAACACTTAAAATTTTAAAGGGCTTAATACCCCAAAAAAAATTTGGGATTTTATTTAGCTTTTATAGAATTATTTTTAAAAACCCCCTTTTTTTATTTTTTTCTTTTTTTAAATTTGGTACTAAAAATTTTAAACTGCCCTATGTAGATTGCATTAAATTTTTATCGTTCAGTGCTGCTTTGGTTTAAACAAAGCCTTTTTCCCCTGTGGTTACCAAAAAGTGCTTTGCAGAACAGTGGAACTACTTTAATGAAAAAGTTAACTGAGTTTACTCTGATCAATTCACAGTTTTGCCCTTTGATTTCTCAGATTACAAAGTCTATATAAAACCCACTTAAATTTTTTCCCAAAAAAAAAAAAAAACTTTTTATTTGGAGTCTCTCTAAAATTTTTTTTCTACAGGGCCCTGGAAAAACTAATGAAAAAATTTTTTTGTTTATTCCCAAAAAATGGGAAAAAACAAAGTGCTATTCCTGACCACCCGGGAAAAAAAAACAATTTGGGTCAAAAAAAAATAAAAAAGGCCTTTCCCCTAAATTTAAAAAATATTTCAGGATCTCTCTGGAGGTGTGCAGATTTGATGTATTATAAGATTAGTTGTATTTGAAAAATATTTAATTTTCAAAGGGGGAAAAAAGTTCAAAGTCCCTTTTAAACGGGCTCTGTAGAAACTTTATGAAATGTTTTAAAAATTTCTTGGCATTTCCGACTTTAAAAAGAAGCCAAAATATTGCAATTAACAAATCACTTATTATTTTATTAGAACATTACAATGAGATCTCCCTCTAGACAATTTTTAATTTGGTTTAAAAAAGCTTTTTACAGTGCTATTAGTGCCTTTCTCAAAAATGGTCTCTAGAATTATTCATCCCGCCAACTAAAATTTTTTTCCCATTGAATAAAAATTCCCCCTTTTTCCCCCTTCTTTCTAGACCCCGGCAAACACCATTTCCTTGTTTCTATGAGTTTGCTATTTTACACACTTTTTTAAAAAGTGGAAGCCCGAGGGGGTTTTCCTTTCTATGAATGATTTTTTCCCACTTATTAGCTTTGGGGTCCTTAAGTGTGGGCCGTAGGAATGACGCTCACTGCGAGTGGACCGTATGAATGACACTCACTGCTTGTGGACCATAGGAATGACACTCACTGCGTGTGGACCATATGAATGACACTCATTGCGTGTGGACTGTATGAATGACACTCACTGCATGTGGACCATATGAATGATGCTCACTGCGTGTGTGGACCATGTTTTCTTTACCCATCACCCACCAGTGGGCTTCTAGGTTGTCTCCACGTCCTGGCTGCTGTGAATAATGATAAATAAACATGAGAGTGAAAGTATTACTTCAAGAAGCTAACTTCAATTATTTTGGATAAATACTCAAAAGTAGGACCACTGCATCATATGTTAATTATATTTTTTAATTTTTTAAGTATTCAAAAATCCCAACTCAACATAGATTAAAGACAAATGTAAGACCTGAAATTGAAAACTCCTAGAAGAAAACATAGGGAAAAAGTATCATGACATTAGACTTGGCAATGATTTTCTGGGTATGATCCAAAAAATGCAGCTAGCAAAAGCAAAAAATAGATAAGCGGGACTACATCAAATTAAAGTGTATTTGCATAGCCAAAGAAAACAAATGAAAAGGCAGCCTTAAGAAAAGAAGAAAATAATTATAAACTATGTATCAGATAGGGGCTTATCCCAAAATGTATAAAGAATACCTTCAACTTAGTAGTTAAAAAAACAAAGAAAGAAAGAAAGAACCAAATTGAAAAATAGACAAGGACCTGAACAGACATTTTTCCAAAGAAAACAAACAAATGGCCTACAGGTATAGGGAGAGATGAACAAAGTCACTCTTTAGGAGGGCAAAACCTCCTGACAGATCAGAAACAGAAAAGAAGAGAAAACAGAACCAAGAGAAAATTTTTCTCACTTTCTTTTCTTTGGAAGAACAATTTGAAAACTTGGAAAGAATTTGGGGTAACAGTTTGTCTCTATCCTTTGAGTTAAAACTTGGAAATGGGAGAAAACAGATAGAGGTTGTTGAAAACTAAGGTGTTTTTTTCCCCCTGACTCTTAGTATGACTTGCAGAAAGCAGTCTCAGAAAAGAGATGGCTGAAATTTTAGAGTAAGCAGGTAATTAGACTTGATGCTCACAGAGAATGGGCTGAGAGAAGCAGGTGCAAGACTTTTAGCAGGGGCATTACATAGCCATCAGTAAGGAAAATGTGACTGCATTGTGATGAATTCAGTTGACAGGATAATGCTTTCAGGTAGTTCTTGAGCTATTGAAAAGAAAGTCAAATTTGTTTACCTTTGCACAGTGATACTATAATAAATAATTAGGAAAAAATATCTTATTCTCCATCCTCCCCCACCTTTCATAGACACAAACTCAGAAGGGACATCAGTTGGGCAGGCAATGTCACCATGAGGGTAGCTTTCCAAAGCAATTAAAGCAGAGAGGGCCAAAGGACTGATATAAAACATATCCAAGAGACAACAAGTGCCAAGATCAAAAGAAGAAAAGCTGAAGTGGATGTCAGATTCAACAGTGGCAGTCACAAAATAGCATGAGGGAGAAAAGCCCAGATGTCCAGGAACTAATGATATACAGGAACAAAATCAGGAGTGAGGGGTGAGTGGGCACAAGGGAATATTCATTTAACAAGTATAAAGCAGCTACGTGTTATGTGTCAGGCAACATCACAGATGCTGAGGACTCAGTACTGAGCAACACCTGGTGCTCATCCTCAAAGAACTTATGGTCTAGTTGGGAAGGTAGCACATACATAGGCCATTACACACAGAGTGGTATGTCTTACGGGAGCACACAAACATGGTACCTAACTCAGTCTGGGGAGTCAGAGTAGATGTCCAGAGTGTGTAAGATCAAGGTCTATATGTCAATGATGAGTTCAATTGAGCAGGCAAGATGGTTTGTCAGGGAGAAGAAGGGTAAGGCAAAGGAAGAAGCAGAAGGAGAACAGAAGAGCAGCATTCCAGGCCAGGGGCAGCAAATGCAAAGGCTTGGGATCAGCAACAAATGTGGCTTCCCTGGTGGCTCAGATGCTAAAGAATCTGCCTGCAATGTGGGATCCCTGGAGAAGGGAATGGCAACCCACTACAGCATTCTTGTTTGGAGAATTCCATGAACAGAGAAGCCTGGCAGTCTAAAATCCATGGAGTCATAAACAGTCCGACACAACTGAGCAACTAACACTCAGGATCAGTAATGAATACAAGAGACACAAAGAATTTGGAAACGCAAAATGAGAGGTGGCACTGTTGTTGTTTGTTTTAGTCCCTGGGTTGTGTCTGACTCTTTTGCAACCCCAGAGGAGACCATCAGGCTCCTCTGCCCATGGGATTTCGCAGGCAACAATACTGGAGTGGGTTGCCATTTCCTCCTCCAGGGGATCTTCTCAACCCAGAGATCAAACCTGTGTCTCCTGCATTGGTAGGCAGATTCTTTACCACTGAGCCACTAGGGAAGTTAAGCTGATGGTAGACAGCAGTAAAAACCATACCATGTTGAGTTTGGACTTTATCCTGGTGGCAAAAGGAAGCTTCACTGAAGTATCTGCATTTCAGGAACAGATAGTAGACTTCAGGAAAGTGAAACTGAAGGTCAAGGTAACAGTAGGGAGCTTCGGCAGTAAGACAGACAAGAGATGATAGTGAGCAGAACTAGGATATTGGTACTGGGCATGGAGAGAAGTGGATGGATTCTGAGATATACAGAAGAGAGCAGAGAGGACTTCTTCAGTGACTGGATGTAAGATTCAGGGAGCTCCTAGATTTAGAGTTGGGTAAGGGACCAGCACTTTTTCTATAAATAAGGACAGAAAGATCTTAGCTCCAAATTCTAGGGACTTGTGTGTCCAGCCTACTGTGTAAAGACAAAGTCTAGGAGGACTCCTGGTTCTCTGAACAAAGCTTCTTATTGTGGAGAGGGAACATCAGAGGAAGACTGGGGATGCTCTGCTCTGATCTGTGACAACAAGCTCTGAGAGCTGGATGACACAGGGGCAGGCACAAATGCGGGCCTTTCAGAGGCACCCCAGGCCCTGGGCTCAGCTGCAGGGGGGCTGTGCAAAAAGCTTGCCGTTTCAAAGGCGCTCTACGGCACATCATTTTGTTACATAAAGACTATTTTTACATTTCAAGGACTATACATCAGATTAAGCTTCTAAAACCTAATAATGGCAGGGAGTAAAAAATTGAATATGGCAGAGTCTAAGAGGAAAAGACTGCTTGTCAAGCCCTGTACCAGTGTCCTAATGGGCTCCAGTATATTTTACGAGTAGCAAACATGAAGTAATCATTTTGGAAATTGCTTATTTATTAGAAGCATACTTACTTTAGACATTATTCAGTCAAGATATCCAACTGACATTATGATTTTCCATTATTTTTGTAAGATAAAAATATAAAGAATTTTTCCTAGTCATACCTATAAACATTTTATACTGTAAGACATCTACAGATTATAAAAAAATATTGCAGTCAATCTGACACTCAATATCACATCCAAAGATGTTGACTTTATACTTAACATATAAATACACCTAAGAATGTCAGAGTGGAATAACCCTGTGGATTTTGAAAAACACAATTTAAATGGAAAAGAATAACTTGGTTTTAAGAGCCACTTGGCACTGCTCACTAGTATTAAGAATCCACATAAAAATTGAAATCTAATGTTAATAGCACTTTTTAAAATCTGAAAATTACATCTTGATATTTGATACATTTGAAATAACTGAATTTGCTCTGAGCATTTCTGGCATGTAATCCAATCCCTCTTTCTGTAAAATACTGTTTATCCCCCTTCAGAATTTAATCCTTCCAAAATAGACTTTTGCTTTCTATCTTAAGAAAAATACAATACACAAAATTCATATTAAATAGTTTAATATATGTGTTAAAATTGAAATCATGTTCTATATTAAGTACACACTAAACTCTTCACATGATACAATCTATAATTTCTCTCTCTCTATATATATATATATACATACATATACACACACATATATATATGTATATATATATATACACACACACATATTTGTGTGTGTGTGTGTATAGACACACACAAATTGAGCTTCCCTGGTAGCTCAACAGTAAAGCATTCACCTGCAAAGCAGGAGACCATCTGCAATGCAGGAGACCATCTACAATGCAAGAGATGAGGGTTCGTTCTTTGCATTAGGAAGATCCCTTGGAGGAGGAATTAGCAATCCACTCCATTTTCTTGCCTGGGAAACCCCATGAACAGAGAAACCTGATGAGCTATAGTCCATGGGTTCACAAGAGTCAGACATGACTTAGCAACTAAACAACTGCCACCACCATATATACGTATAAGTGAAGTGAAATCACTCAGTCATGTCTGACTCTTTGCGACCCCGTGGAGCCACCAGGCTCCTCCGTCCACGGGTTTCCCAGGCAAGAGTACTGGAGTGGGTTGCCATTTCCCTCTCCAGGGAATCTTCCCAACCCAGGGATCAAACCCAGGTCTCCCACATTGTAGACAGACGCTTTACCATCTGAGCCACCAGGGAAGTCTTACACACACACAAATTGGACTTCCGTGGTGGCTCAAATGTGGCTCAAATGGTAAAGAATTTGCCTGCAATGCAGGAGACCCAGGTTTGATCCCTGGGTCAGGATGATCCTTGGAGAACGAAATGAGAAACCACTTCAGTATTCTTGCCAGGAGAATCCCATGGACAGAGGAGCCTGAAGGTAACCTCAACAAAA
>JAJLRB010005047.1:0-21632 GCA_020976825.1 Odocoileus hemionus | reverse complement strand
TGTACCCTTAAACATACCCCCTTCTCTCCTCTGCCCAGCCCCTGGCTAACTGTCAATTTTTACTTTCTGTCTCTGGATTTGATCATGTTAAGTGGTTCATATAAGTGTAAGGAGACAGTCTGATTTTGTGAAATACCACTGCTTCTGCCCACTCCCTTTACTACTGCTACTATTACTATTATTACTTTCTGTGGTAATATACCCAGAATCTTTTGAAACCTTTAACTCAGAAGTACTTAATGATTTTTGACGTGGGACAAAAATGAGGAGGTAAGATTTAGTAATCTTTATTCCTCATTCAACTTTATGATTGTAGAATGAAAATTATTCTAATACAGCTCTTCTAATACAGTTTTACCATTCAAAGCCTATCTGTAACCTTGGAGAAAAACCACATTCAGTTTAAAAGATGGAGGATGGAGATACATGTGGCCTTTTACAAAATGGAGTTAGTTTTTGGTAGTTGGTAGGCAGATAAGTTAGGCCCCTGAGGATCCTTGGGACGTGGACACTGTGTCTTATTCTCGTGGAAGCTTGTCACCAGCACGTGTGAGGGTCATGGCTTTGATCTGGGAGGGTACACTCAAACCCTGTCCGCTCCAGGATAGCAGAAATTTCAAGCCACTGTGTCAGAAAAGATTGACCCCCTTGGAGGAAGAAAAAAGTGAAGTGGTTTAGATTTCCATGTTCTGTGTTATCATTCTTTCTGATGACATTTACAGCCACTCTAAGCACTGAGGTGGTTTGGCGAGAGCTCCAGGCTTTCTGTTTGCTTGGAGTAAACCTTATCTCTCTTCAGCCCACTTTCTGCACAAGCATGGATGACCAACTCTAATTATCGGTTAATTGTTGCAGATCAATTAAATTAAATAGGTCAAGAGATTCTTTTCTTTTCGACACGGGTTAACTACCTTGGATGAAAGACTGTATTTCTGTATTTGGTGACCTAAGTCTGTTCTCTGCCCACATCCCTGACCGGGTCCCCACGCTGTCCTACCCTTCCACCACCTAAAGCTTAACTCCTACCGCAAACCTTTGGGGTTGGTATTAAGTCAACACCCACTCGCAGAAGTAAAGACCTTTTATTGACTGGGAGAGGAGACCTTGGAGATTATGATGTGGGTGGTATCATTTACAAGAGTTAACAGATAGAGACGATAGATGCTCTCTGAAGGCGCCCCGGGTCTTCGCTCTCAGATGAAAGTGATAACTCTTTCCCCGAGGTGTTGATACTTGATGTTAGATGGGCAGGTAGGGATTCCAGCTGGTGGGGCATATTTTTTGCCTGCTGTGTTTGATAACAGAATAACAGTAGTTGCTTGACAGCCTGGCATTCTCTAGCTCTCTGAAGTCCCAGAGGTAAAAAATGGCAACTCGTTCAGTTGGCCTCCACTGATGAACGAGGTAGGTAGAACAGTGTTTACTTGAGTGTTTTGGGCCTTCTCCTCAAGCAGATTTTCTTTGGAAGGGCAGAGTGGGCCTTCGGGGGGGATTTTGTCCTTTGGGGTAGGAGGAGCTAGAGGGTCAATCCCAAGGGAATATTACCTCCTGTTTATCCAAAAACATAGGAGAATTTTTTCTTTTTTTTTGAAATTTTATTTTGCCCACTTGTTGCAGATGAGAGGTCCAAGTAATGATCTCAGTAGCAGCCCTCAGCTTCTTATCTTGTAACAGGGGAATCTGTTGCTGATTTCCTCGGTAGGAAGGGATGGGTCTTGTCTCAGCGTTCCTTTTGCCACCTGGGGTCACTGCGCTAACCTTTTGCTTCATAATTAGATTTCCCATGTAAGGCTGGAGCCCCAGAGGGCAATTGGCAGACTCTTTCCTCCCTGGCGGGTTCCCCAACTTAGGGAGCTTGTCCATTTAAGGTCCCATTTAGGGTCCCCATTTAGGAGAATCTTCTCCTGCTCTTCCCCGCTTCCCCCTCAGAAGGGGTAGCTTTGTTGGTGTGCTCATCTTGTGAATAATATAATTTTTTGCTTTAGCTTGCTCCACAGGAGTGTAAGTATGTGTAAGTTCCTGGAAGTAGAGTTTCTGCTCAAGGAGGCAATTATTGTTTGAGCGCAGCGAGGGAACAGGAATAATGCGGTGAGTGGAAAGGGGAAGTGATGTGAGATGGTGTAGACGCTGTGACGTGTAACCCATGTATGTAATGGTGTCAGAGGTGCTTGGCCTTGGATGGGCCTGGCTCTACCCTCACCTCACTAAATAACTAGCATAGGGGGCAGATTACTTAATCTCTCTGAGCTCCTCAAGAGAGAGGGAAATTGGTAATTGTGACAGGCAAAAGGGGGGCCAGTAATAACATTATGAAATTGCTGGAACTATATCATAAGGGGTTATTTATAAAAGAGAAGGTGTAGCTGCGACACAGCACCTGGTTCATTTATTTTAAACTGGTTTGGGCATGTACTTTGTCTTCATATGAAAAGCAAGTTAGTTTTAATTAGACTTGGTCTTATTAAATCTCCATACATCACTGTTGATTTGTATACTCAGAAAATAGAAAAAAGGTTTCTATAAGATTTAAAACAAAAACATGTACCTAATGTGTTTAATGTACTCATTTTGAGGATTGAAACCTTAATTAAAGGTATAAATTGTTAATAAGTGAGGCTCGATATGAAATGTATGTGGAAATTGACCAGTAAGTAAGATGGAAACCATTTGCTTGGGGAGAGGCTGGAAAGGGTGAGGACGAAACGGCATTAGGCGAGGGGGCTTTGTCTTGATTTGCCTTTTTAGTTATTTTTCTTTTGTAATAAGAATCCTGGTTGTGAGTCAATAAATAGGATGTTGTATAGAGAGATGTATAAATAGGTCTGAGTTAATTAAGACCTGTGATTAAGAGGGTGAGAATCATTATAGTTGTTTTGCTGTCTCATTGTGAACTTTTTCCCTTCTAGAATCCTGTCGGTTTGCCTGTTTTGGGTAGTTAGAAGGTGAGTGGATATATTTGGATTCAGTAATCATCGAGTAGCATGTTGTTAACATGGACTGGTTTTGCTGACTTCCCTGCACTGTAAATTTGGTGCCTGTTTGCAGAAGGTATTGTGTTCTGACGAAGAAGGCAATGGCAACCCACCCCGGTACTCTTGCCTGAAAAATCCCATGGACAAGGAGCCTGGTGGGCTGCCGTCATATGGGTCCACAGAGTCGACACGACTGAAGCATCTTAGCAACAGTAGCAGCATAGTTAAACAGCAAAAATATAATTTAGTGTATCAATGGAATTCTCAGCTTCTCTCTCTCAATAATATAAAATCTTTTTTCAAAATTAGTATAAAGTCATTCAGATTTCAGAAAAATAAGTAATATGTTAAAAAATTATTGTTCCAATCCTCTACAACACAAACATTGTTGTTTGATTCGAAGTTATGGTCGAATTTTTGCACTGCATGGACAATAGCCTGCCCGGTTCCCTCTCTGTTCATGGGATTTCCCCAGGCCAAGAATATTGGAGTGGTTTCGCCATTTCCTTGTCCAAGGAGTCTTCCCGGACCCAAGGGGCTGAACTTGTGTCTCCTGCATTGCTGGCAGGATCTTTACTGCTGAGCCACTAAGGAAGCCCCACAAAAGATAAACCTATTATTAATATTTGAAGTTTGTATCTTGTTTTGTAATTGTAAGTTAGTTTATGCATATTATTTTTTAAAATGCCTATCATGTTTAAGGAAGAAGTAGAAATGATATTTCAGAGTTTGTAAAAAATAATCATAAGGAGGGTAAAATTAAAAATAACTTTGAATAATTATGGTGTAAATGAAATATTTTTCATCATTTTCCTACTTATTTTCTGAATTAAGTTTAGTCTCCTCAAGTGGACTAAGTTTTTTTTTGGAGTTATGTTATCATAAATATGACCCTTTCACTTTCCAAGATGGTTGAGAATACTGATAATACTGCTAAATTTTTTAATATCCCGTGTCCTTTTTTGCTACAGGTCATATGCTTTTCTAGGAGACCCCAGGCTACTGCCTTCATGTGTAAATTTTAGCTTAAACCATAATGTCACACACTTCAATATAGGCTTCCCTTGTGGCTCAGCTGGTAAAGAATCTGCCTCTAATGCGGTAGACCTGGGTTCAGTCCCTGGATTGGGAAGATCCCCTGGAGAAGGGGACAGCTGCCCACTCCAGTTTTCTGGCCTGGAGAATTCCATGGACTGTCTAGTCCTTTGGGGTTCGCAAGTTTTCCACTAAGTAGATCATACACATAAAGGAACCATATATCATGATTTTTTATCCGTTACATGAGATTTCTTATAATATCTCAAAGTCTCTCAAAACAATGAAAGTGAAAGTGCTAGTTCACATCGTGTCTGCACTTTGTGACCCATGGACAGTATGGACCGTAGTCCTGCAAGGCTCTTCTGTCCCATGGAATTCTCCAGGCAAGAATACTGGAGTGGAATTGCCATGTTGCCATTTCCCTTTCTCCATGAGATTTTCCTGACCCAGGATTGGGAACTCAGGTCTCCTGCATAGTAGGCGATGCTTTACATGTGAACCACCAGAGAAATCCCTCTCAAAACAATACTATTCACAAATAAAACCAATATTTGACTTTATCAAATCTTATGTGTATTTATTTCACCATTTCACCACAGTGTGAGGGTGGTTGCTAACCAGGACACATGACCCTAAAATTTTTGTGTTCTTTTTTCTTAAAAATCCAATTTAAAGTTAACTTTCTTTATATCATCGCGTGGTGGTTTCTATCACTTTGGGGAGGGGTAGGGGACTCTAAGGAAATGACAAGTTCATTGAAGTTTGGGAGTTGTCTCAGGTGAATGGGAATTCCAATAAACCCTTATTTAACAGAGGGATCCCCAGAAGGAAGCTCACTTGATCTTTTCCAGCCAATGTGGAAGGACAGGGGAAAAACGGGGTGGGGCTATTCAACTAAGGACCAAACCTTACCAGACAAGGAAGCAGCTGAAGTTTAATATTTGACTCCAAGACACACACCCTGAAAAATAAATGTTCTTTTTAAGCCATCCAAGTGGTATTTCCGTATTCTGTTATAATTAGCCCAAATGGTCCAAAAGAGAAGAAACTTAGCTAATTTTCAACTTCTTGTGTAGTTATTATCCTGTGGGTTTAAAATCTTTGTTAATTGGTGTTGATTACCGGTCTGTAACCTCCCTGAAGTCAAATAAATTTACTAATTTGTCTGAGTGCTCTCAGTTTCTTGCACAACATATAGAAAGATAAGTTTTCCACATCTGCAGACATTGTAGGTGCTATTAATTCTTAATCTATTATAATTACTACTAATGAATTTTTGATGAATGCTTTTTACATTAAATGTATATATGTATATATTTGCTACAAATATTTACTCTTCTTTGATGCTTGCTTTAAATATTTATGTTATTTAAGTGATAATTATGAGTGTTTATTAAAAATGTTAGTTTAATATTGTTTTACTTTTTTATTTATTCTACACAAGTCTTGAAAATTTCATTCTTTTCAATTACTTTTTATAAAATCTAACCTTAATTAAATAAATAGCTATTGAGTCAATTAACTCTCTTTCCATCATGGACATCAGTTTGAAGTTCAGGATCTAAGGGTCTACATTTCAGACTCTTTTTTCATCAAGGAAACAGAAGATTCAACAAAGTGAAAAGGTAACCTATGGAACTGGGAAAAACATGGGCATAATTATGTATCTCCCCATCTCATGGGTTCTCAGTTGCTCAGCAGTATAAGGAATCTGACACGGCAGGGCAGGAGTTGCAGAAAGACTCAGGGTTGATCCCTGGGTTGGACAAAAGCCTCTGGAGGAGGGCATGAAAAACCACTCCAGTATTCCTTGCCTAGAGATATACCATGAACAGAGAGCTTAGCGGTCTCAGTACAACAAGTCAGACATGACTGAAGCAGATTAGACACACACAGCAAGGACTCTCTAATGAGTTAATAAATAAACATACCTTATAAAGAACTTCTACAACTAATAGCAAGAAACCCCCCCTACAAATAACCAACATTAAAAATGGACAGGAACTGAGATTTTTTTAAATGAAGACATAGAAATTGCCAAAAATAGGAAAATTGGGAAAGTGTCCTACTGCTAAATCAACAAGATAATGCGAGGGAGGAGCCAAGATGTCGGAGGGGACCTAGGACGGGGAGACACTTGCTCCCCTACAAAACGCGCACTCGTAAGAACATTTGAACGCGAGCAAAATTGTCACGGAAACAACTTCTGTATCGCTCTAGCAGGGACTTCAGGCGCCCAGAAAGCAGCCCTCATTGTCGTCAAGGGTATGGTAGGCCCCCCCCCCCCCCCCCCCCCCCCCCCCCCCCCCCCCCCCCCCCCCCCCCCCCCCCCCCCCCCCCCCCCCCCCCCCCCCCCCCCCCCCCCCCCCCCCCCCCCCCCCCCCCCCCCCCCCCCCCCCCCCCCCCCCCCCCCCCCCCCCCCCCCCCCCCCCCCCCCCCCCCCCCCCCCCCCCCCCCCCCCCCCCCCCCCCCCCCCCCCCCCCCCCCCCCCCCCCCCCCCCCCCCCCCCCCCCCCCCCCCCCCCCCCCCCCCCCGGGGCGGAATACGGGAGAGCGATGCGGGCGGCAGTGCGTGAGGGGAGGTACGGCTCGAAGACACGGTGAGCAATGCGGAGTGGAGCTTTTTTAAACGGGTGTGGACAAGAATTAACCGGTCGGAACAACTGCCTGCAGTTCGAAAACCAAAGGGAGCTGTGAAAGTACCAGGAAAGTAGCCGGCCCCGTCCCCGTGGAGGTTATGAGGCAGGGGGGAGGGGAAAAGGGCAAAACTCAGCCCCTGAGAAGCCACCCATCCACACTGCAAACAGGCTCTGGTCCTATTAAAGTCTTGTCCGAGGGACCGACTGGCGGCGCGCGCTCGAGGCCGCGGGAGGGAAATAGCGCGACGAAACGGAGAGCAGGCTCTGAAGCCCCTGGCTGGCCTTGGGTTCCTCCGACTCAGCATTCGACACGGAGGGCAAAGGCAGCGCTGCACCCTGGCTTGCCCGAACCGCCTCAGGCCGGGAAAGGCACATAAAACGCAATGGCGGCAACACGAATCCAGCGCCTTCTGTGGAGTACCCGAAATGTTGGCAAACCGCACTTCAACTGCAGGGCCCCGCTCCATATATAGCTAGCGGTCGTGCCGGAGCAGTGTAGACGGAGAAAAAGGAAAGCACAGACACCGTGAGAGAGGGCAAAACCTAGGGTGGCGAGTGAGTGCTAGCAACACAGCAGCGGTATCTGTCTGCCAGGCGCCCTGCCCTCCCCGGAGCTAGGGCTTTACTGATCTAGCGAACCTAATAGATAGAGAGCACGTACGCACGCTGAGGGCAGGGCCGGCTAGTAGTACACCTATGAGTATTTCCTATTAAAGAAACAAAGAGGATCCGTTCAGATAAGGTACCGGGGAACAGTTTAAATAGACTGTATGGGAATAAGCGTAAGACACCGGTATGGGGCCGAGAGAGAGCGAGAAGGGTAATTGGTAAGAGGAGCTATGAGGGGATTGGTACGGATATTAGACAACGGGACAGATAATAGACCTGAGGTAAGGAAGAGTAGAATTAGGGAGGGGGGTGGAAGTGTGGATAAGTAGTGTAATGATGGATATTGCTAAATATGGGGGGGGGCAGGGGGTGGCGGGGGTGGGGGGTGGTTGGGGGGTGGGGGGTAGTGGAGGGAGAGGCTGTGGTAGTGGGTATATGGACCGAGTACGAACCCAGTAATGCAGCAAAGTGTCATTGTTGTGAGTGATACGAGGGGTGTTATGGTGGATATTGATATAAATTAGGGGGGGGAGGGACACAGGCGGGGGGGTTCTTTTAGGGGGGATCGGGTTTGTGAGGCATTTAATCACCCTGTTGACACCCCAGGACTCCGAATCTGTAAGGGGCATAGAGGTGGAACGGTTGTGGTTTTAATTGGGATGTGTGGGTGGAGTAACGGGATTTTCAGCCTCGGTACAGTGTGGGTGGTAAGAGTGTGGTGCTGGGACGGGGTTGTGGGTTGGGTCGGGTGAGGGGGGCTCTGGGATTTCTGTTAAAATGCCCATTTTACTCACTCACCCATTGACGCAGGATCGGGTCAGTGGCAGATAGTGTGACTTTTGTTAATGAGGAAAAAAAATTTTTTTTCTTTCCTTTTTTTTATTTTTTATTTTTTCTATTTTATTTCTTTTAAAATTCCCTATTTACTCCCCCATTACTCCTCAACTTTCATTTTAATATATTTTTACGATTTTTTAATTAGGGAAAAAAAATTTTTTCTCTTTTTTTCGTTTTCTTGTTTTTTCTCTCCTATTTCCTTTTAAGTCCTCTAATACTTCTATTTTTCCTTTATTTTACATTTTAATTTCACTATAACCTTGCAAATAAAAAGAGGAAAGTGAGAGAAACCCTATTTTTAAACCGAACTTCATATACAGTTCTATTTTTTTTGTGTGTTTTTGTTTTTAAATATTGTATTTCAAGAGTCTAAAAAACCTTACACTAGATTTTTAAAATCTTTGTTTTTCAGTAGTATGTGATTATTAATTTTGGCTATATTGAAGAATCAATATTCAGTTCTCGTTTTCTATTCAGGAGTGTGGTGATTACTCTTCTCCCACTTTTGACTCTCTGTTTTCTACCTCAGTAAACACCTCTATTTCATCCTTTCCCCCCCCTTCTCTTCCCAATCCAATTCTGTGATCTTTGTGGGTGTCTGGCTACAGAGAACACTTGGGAACAGATAAAATAACTGCGTAGAATCTGTCTTCTCTCCTCTGAGTCCCTTTTTCTCCTACTGCTCACTCTATATCTCCTTCTCCTCTCTCCCTATTCTTTCATGTAACTTGTGAATCTCTCTGGTTGTCTCTCACAGTGGAGGAATTCTTTTTCACATTAACCTAGAAGTTTTATTATCAGTGCTGTATAGTTGGAGAAGTCTTGAGACTATTGGAAGAATAAAAACTGAAATCCAGAGGGCAGGAGACTTTAAGCCCAAAAATCTGAGAAAACCAGGAAAAACTCTCTGACTACACGGAACTTTAAGGAATAAGGAGACAATCCAAAAGCCTCCATACCTACACTAAAAACCAACACCACCAAGAGACAATAAGCTCCAGTACAAGACATACCACGCAAATTCTTTAGCAACGCAGGTAGGAACATAGACTGAGTGTCAAACATGCTAGGCTGTCCAAAGTCACACCTAACAACAAAGACCATCGACAAAACTCATTACTGGGACACTCCACTGCACTCCAGAGAGAAGAAAATCAATTCACACGCACCAGAACGCTGACACAAGCTTCCCTAACCAGGAACCTTTGACAAACAATCGTCC
Organism: Odocoileus hemionus; assembly: GCA_020976825.1. NCBI lineage: Eukaryota > Metazoa > Chordata > Mammalia > Artiodactyla > Cervidae > Odocoileus > Odocoileus hemionus. The sequence continues at coordinate 12,316 of JAJLRB010005047.1, read as the reverse complement.
AACCCCACCCACCTGGGATTAAAAACCTCTCACAATAAAAAGGGAAACCCACAGACCACAAGATATAGGGAAAAGCTCCACTCCAGACCACAGCAATCTTAAACAAGATGAAAAGGCAGAGAACAGAGAAATACCCAACCAGTAAAAGGAAACATGAAAAAGCCCACCAAGTCATACAAACAAAAGAGGAGGAAATAGGGATCTACCTGAAAAAAAGAATTTAGAAGTAATGATAATAAAAATGATCCAAAATTCTTTTTTTGAAAACAAAAATGGAGTTAAACAAATAAATAGCCTGGAGACAAAGGATTGAGAAGATTGCAAGAAAAGGTTTAACAAGGACCTAGAAGAAATAAATGAAAAAAAAAAGTCAATTTAAAAAAATTAATAATGAAATAAATGAGATCAAAAAAAACAAACTCTGGAGGGAAACGGGGGGGAACCATGAGTTTTTGAATAACAGAGACAGAAGATAGGACAAGTGAGTTAGAAGATAAAATGGTGGAAAAAAAATAAATGAAGCAGAGAGGAAAAAAAAGAAAAAAAAAAAGAATCAAAAGAAAATGAGGGACAACCTCAGGGACCTCTGGGACAATGTGAAAAACGCCCACCCAACATTCGATCATAGGAGTCCAGAAGAAGAAGACAAAAAGAAAGGCAAATGAGACAGTTAATCGAGGAGATAATATGCTGAAAACTTCCCTAAAATGGGAGGAGAAGTAGCCACCAAGTCCAAGAAACCCAGAGAGTCTCAAAAAACAGGATAAACCCAAGGCGAAAACACCCCAAGACACATATTAATCAAATTAACAAAGATCAAACACAAAGAACAAATATTAAAGCAGCAAGGGGGAGGAAAACAACAAATAACACACACAAAGGGATTCCCATAAGGATAACAGCTGATCTATCAATAGAAAACCCTTCAGGCCAGAAGGGAATGGCAGGACACTTACTTAAAGTAATGAAAGAGAATAACCTACAACCTAGATTACTCTACCCAGCAAGGATCTCATTCAGATATGAAGGAGAACTCAAAAGCTTTACAGACAAGCAAAAGCTGAGAGAATTAGCAGCACCACAAACCAGCTCTTCAACAAATAAAAAAAAACTAAAGGATCTTCTCTAGACAGGAAACACAGAAAGGTGGTGTAAAACGTGAACCCCAAACAACAAAATAAATGGCAACGGGGGACCATACCTATCAATAATTACCCTTAAATGTAAATGGGTTGAATGCCCCAACCAAAAGGACAACACCTCAAAGCAAGGGACACATACAGACTAAAAGTGAAGGGCTGGAAAAAAATATTCCACGCAAACGGAGACCAAAAGAAAGCAGGAGTCGCAATACTCATATCAGATAAAATAGACTTTCAAATATTAAGGCTGTGAAAAGAGACAAAGATGGGACACTACATAATGATCAAAGGATCAATCCAAGAAGAAGATATAACAATTATAAATATATATGCACCCAACATAGGGAGCACCGCAATATGTAAGGCAAATGCTAACGAGTATGAAGAGGAAATTAATAGTAACACAATAATAGTAGGAGACTTTAATACCCACTCACAACTATGGATAGATCAACTAAACAGAAAATTAACAAGGAAACACAAACTTTAAAGGACACAATGGACCAGCTAGACCTAATTGACATTATAGGACGTTTCACCCCAAAACAATCAACTTCACCTTTTTCTCAAGTGCACACGGAACCTTCTCCAGAATAGATCACATCCTGGGCCATAAATCTAGTCTTGGTAAATTCAAAAAAAAATTGAAATCATTCCAGTCATCTTTTCTGACCACAGTGCAGTAAGATTAGATCTCAATTACAGGGAAAAAAAAAATTATTAAAAAATTCAAACATATGGAGGCTAAACAACACGCTTCTGAATAACCAACAAATCATAGAAGAAATCAAAAAAGAAATCAAAATATGCATAGAAATGAATGAAAATGAAAACACAACAACCCAAAACCTATGGGACACTGTAAAAGCAGTGCTAAGGGGAAAGATTCATAGCATTACAGGCCTACCTCAAGAAACAAGAAAAAAGTCAAATAAATAACCTAACTCTACACCTAAAGCAACTAGAGAAGGAAGAAATGAAGAACCCCAGGGTTAGTAGAAGGGAAAGAAATCTTAAAAATTAGGGCAGAAATAAATGCAAAAGAAACTAAAGAGACCATAGCAAAAATCAACAAAGCTAAAAGCTGGTTTTTTGAAAAAATAAACAAAATTGACAAACCATTAGCAAGACTCATTAAGAAACAAAGGGAGAAGAACCAAATTAACAAAATTAGAAATGAAAATGGAGAGATCACAACAGACAACACTGAAATACAAAGGATCATAAGAGACTACTACCAGCAGCTCTATGCCAATAAAATGGACAACTTGGAAGAAATGGACAAGTTCTTAGAGAAGTATAACTTTCCAAAACTGACCAGGAAGAAATAGAAGATCTTAACAAACCCATCACAAGCAAGGAAATCGAAACTGTAATCAGAAATCTTCCAGCAAACAAAAGCCCAGGACCAGATGGCTTCACAGCTGAATTCTACCAAAAATTTAGAGAAGAGCTAACACCTATCTTACTCAAACTCTTCCAGAAAATTGCAGAAGAAGGTAAACTTCCAAACTCATTCTATGAGGCCACCATCACCCTAATTCCAAAACCAGACAAAGATGCCACAAAAAAGAAAACTACAGGCCAATATCACTGATGAACATAGATGCAAAAATCCTTAACAAAATTCTAGCAAACAGAATCCAACAACATATTAAAAAAATCATTCACCATGACCAAGTGGGCTTTATCCCAGGAATGCAAGGATTCTTTAATATCCGCAAATCAATCAATGTAATACACCACATTAACAAATTGAAAGATAAAAACCATATGATTATCTCAATAGATGCAGAAAAAAGCCTTTGACAAAATTCAACATCCATTTATGATTAAAACTCTCCAGAAAGCAGGAATAGAAGGAACATACCTCAACATAATAAAAGCTATATATGACAAACCCACAGCAAGCATCACCCTCAATGGTGTTGTAAAAAAATTGAAAGCATTTCCCCTGAAATCAGGAACAAGACAAGGGTGCCCACTCTCACCACTACTATTCAACATAGTTTTGGAAGTTTTTGGCCACAGCAATCAGGGCAGAAAAAGAAGTAAAAGGAATCCAGATAGGAAAAGAAGAAGTGAAACTCTCTCTGTTTGCAGATGACATGATCCTCTACATAGAAAACCCTAAAGACTCTACCAGAAAATTACTAGAGCTAATCAACGAATACAGTAAAGTTGCAGGATATAAAATTAACACACAGAAATCTCTTGCATTCCTATACACTAACAATGAGAAAACAGAAAGAGAAATTAAGGAAACAATACCATTCACCATTGCAACAAAAAGAATAAAATACTTAGGAGTATATCTACCTAAAGAAACAAAAGACCTATACATAGAAAACTATAAAACACTGATGAAAGAAATCAAAGAGGACACAAACAGATGGAGAAATATACCGTGTTCATGGATTGGAAGAATCAATATTGTCAAAATGGCTATACTACCCAAAGCAATCTATAGATTCAATGCAATCCCTATCAAACTACCAACGGTATTTTTCACAGAACTAGAACAAATAATTTCACAATTTGTATGGAAATACAAAAAACCTCGAATAGCCAAAGTAATCCTTGAGAAAGAAGAATGGAACTGGAGGAATCAACCTGCCTGACTTCAGACTCTACTACAAGCCACAGTCATCAAGACAGTATGGTACTGGCACAAAGACAGAAATATAGATCAATGGAACAGAATAGAAAGCCCAGAGATAAATCCACGAACCTATGGTCACCTTATCTTCGACAAAGGAGGCAAGGATATACAATGGAAAAAAGATAAGACCCTCTTTAACAAGTGGTGGTGCTGGGAAAACTGGTCAACCACCTGTAAAAGAATGAAACTAGAACACTTTCTAACACCATACACAAAAATAAACTCAAAATGGATTAAAGATCTAAATGTAAGACCAGAAACTATATAAAACTCCTAGAGGAGAACATAGGCAAAACACTCTCCGACATAAATCACAGCAGGATCCTCTATGACCCACATCCCAGAATTTTAGAAATAAAAGCAAAAATAAACAAATGGGACCTAATGAAACTTAAAAGCTTTTGCACAACAAAGGAAACTATAAGCAAGGTGAAAAGACAGCCCTCAGATTGGGAGAGAAATAATAGCAAATGAAGCAACAGACAAAGGATTAATCTCAAAAATATACAAGCAACTCCTCCAGCTCAACTCCAGAAAAATAAATGACCCAATCAAAAAATGGGCCAAAGAACTAAACAGACATTTCTCCAAGGAAGACATACAGATGGCTAAAAAACACATGAAAAGATGCTCAACATCACTCATTATCAGAGAAATGCAAATCAAAACCACAATGAGGTACCATTACACGCCAGTCAGGATGGCTGCTATCCAAAAGTCTACAAGCAATAAATGCTGGAGAGGGTGTGGAGAAAAGGGAACCCTCTTACACTGTTGGTGGGAATGCAAATTAGTACAGCCACTATGGAAAACAGTGTGGAGATTTCTTAAAAAGCTGGAAATAGAACTGCCATATGACCCAGCAATCCCACTTCTAGGCATACACACCAAGGAAACCAGATCTGAAAGAGACACGTGCACCCCAATGTTCATCGCAGCACTGTTTATAATAGCCAGGACATGGAAGCAACCTAGATGCCCATCAGCAGACGAATGGATGAGGAAGCTGTGGTACATATACACCATGGAATATTACTCAGCCATTAAAAAGAATTCATTTGAATCAGTTCTAATGAGATGGATGAAACTGGAGCCCATTATACAGAGCGAAGTAAGCCAGAAAGATAAAGACCATTACAGTATACTAACACATATATATGGAATTTAGAAAGATGGTAACGATAACCCTATATGCAAAACAGAAAAAGAGACTCAGATGTATAGAACAGACTTGTGGACTCTGGGAGAGGCGAGGGTGGGATGTTTCAAGAGAACAGCATTGAAACATGTATATTATCTAGGGTGAAACAGATCACCAGCCCAGGTTGGATGCATGAGACAAGTGCTCGGGCCTGGTGCACTGGGAAGACCCAGAGGGATCGGGTGGGAGAGGGAGGTGGGAGGGGGGACGGGATGGGGAATACATGTAAATCCATGGCTAATTCATTCAATGTATGACAAAAACCACTGCAATGATGTAAAGTAATTAGCCTCCAACTAATAAAAATAAATGGAAAAAAAAAAAAGAAAAATGGAAGCTTACTATACTGTTGGTGGGACTATAAATTTGGTCAGTGACTATGGAGAAAACTATGGAGGTTTCTCAAGATATTAAAAGTAAAATTATCATACAATTCAGAAATTCAATGCTCATGTAAATATTAAAAAATATGACAGCAGCAATATGAAGAGATACCCATACTTCCACGATCAACATAAAATCATCCAAAATATCCACTGATGGATGAATACATAAAGAAAATATTATATAGAGAGAGTACATATTATATATATGTATATATATATATGTGTGTGTGTGTGTGTGTGTGTGTGCACATTGCGCTGTACTCGCTTAGTCACTCAGTTGTGTCCGACTCTTTGCAACCTCCATTGACTGCAGTCCACACTCTCCGCCTTCGGCCCCCTGCCCTCCTCCTGTCCATGGGGATTTCTCCAGGCAAAAATACTAATCCTAGTTGCCATGCCCTCCTTCAGGGAAATCTTCCCAATCCAGAGATTGAATCCAGGTCTCCCTCACTGCCGGAGGAATCTTTGCCATCTGAACCACCAGGGAAATCCAAGAATACTGCAGTGAGTAGCCTCTAGCCCTTCATAGGGGATCTTCCCCAACCCAGGCATTGAATCCAGATCTCCTGCATTGCAGGTGGATTCTTTACCAACAGCTGAGCTACCAAGGAAGTCCCATATAATGCCTTTTTTATCGTCCCCAAAAAAAGGTTCGGCTTTTTTTTTTTTTTTTTTCTCAAAAGTGGTTTTCTTGAAGTTAATATTAAGGAACAAACTATTATGGATTCAAAAACTTATGGAATGTTTATTATAAAGTGAGCCCTGAAAAAGGAGTTTTGTGTGAGTATGGAAGGATTGAGATTAAATTTTATTAGGTAAAGAATTTTGTTAATTAAAATAGGCTAGGTGTAGGATTTAATTTGGTTATCTTCTAAAATATAAAGATTTAACAAGGTTTACTTTGATGCTGCTTTTGATACAGCTTATGCGAATTTTTTATTGCCTTTAAGTGAATCGTATTTGCTTTTGAAATCTTTTGGTCACTTTGATTACGTGAATAAACAATTCACCTGATCCTATCTGAACAAGTGGTTTAAAACTTCTTGATATTTTTAACAAACTTCCTATCAAATTCCAATGAAAGCTCTCTTGGATCTCTACGCCATTTTTAAAATTTGGAATGCTTCAGAGTGGATCCCTGAGCTATGTTGGAGAGAAATATATTAATAATAAACCAACTAGGATTATTTGGTATATTAACTTTATCAAAGGAAGCATTCTCAAATGAACAATAAGCTCTGCAGAGTTATGCAGCATGAACAAATATTAGCTAGACATCTGTCCCTAGATATTACATATATGAAAATCACAATAGAATTGAATAAACTGAATAAATACAGTTTTTTTTTTTTGGTTTTGTCTGAAATATTACTGATTTTTTAATCTTTTGTTTTAGATGTGAGGACACTTTTCTCCTTAACTAAAAATGATTTGTAAAAAAATTGGTCTAAATTATACCTTTGTAAATAAAATTAGAACATTTATTATTTTCTCTCTCAAGTCATCTGTTCAGGAAAGTGGAAGTTTTAGTTCCTACCAACCTTTACGAGTATTCAGGTAAATCTTATGGAAGGCCAAATGGACTGACTGGTGATATTTTAGGGCCTGAAAATGAAAGGAATTTGCCTAAATTTGGTAACATGAAATCTGTGACAGGCACTTGACATGGCTTTCCTGGCTCTGACAGAGAGAGGCCTTTTTTACAAATGTCTTAGTTCAGACCTGATCAGAACCTGAGGTGGCTTTTTATGAAAAATTCCAGCAACCATTTAAAAGAGACTTTATGGTCAAATGAAAAGCGTATGGTTACCATCTTCTATATCCTTGGTACTTTCTACTAATTAGGTGGCCTACTGTGGGTGTGAACCTCAGACAGGATCCCATGTACTATCAAGAACTTGACACATTCCCGTTCTCTGAGCAGTGTCAGAGGACTTTTATTCCTATCACAATCTTTAATCATTTTCCATATTTTATTACTATGAAACACTCACATACCTCACACAGGCACTAACAGCACAATTTGTGAGATATATATCCTCTAAAATTATTATTATGATTATTCTTATATTTTCAAATGAAGAACATTGAAATTTAAAAAGTTAAGTGATCTGCCCATTGTTAGAGACAGAGTTAGTATCTACATCCTTATTATTCTAAAGTCCAATTGTGATACTCTTTCAACCATTTCAAATGACATTGGAAATAAAAGACAGCAATTTCAGCAAAACCTCATTTGTTTTGTAATAATCAAAATGTTTTTCCTTCCTGATTACAGAAGTTATATAATGTGCCTGTGTATATAAGAAGTTGGCAGCACTCAGAAAGCTATGTGGCGTACTGGTTCTAGTTGATGTGAAAATATAAAGTAGAAAGCAGACACCTGCCAATGCTCTCTTGACACACATGTGACATACCTAACATCAAAAATTGTATTGCATTTATTATTCTGCTGTGAACAAGTTTGTCAGTTCTTCTAAAAAAGTGATTGGTCCTCCATTTAAGTTGAATGTGAATATTTTGAGTGTTTGCAAATGGTCAGGAGAAAGAAAGTTAAAACATTTAAAATTTACTGTTATTTTACAGAAACAATGGAAGATTATTAGAAAAGTTAAATAAAAAAACCATATAACACTCTTGTAAGTCTGCTTTAAAACCCAAATACTCTTACCCCACAATCCTATGAACTTTACATTATACAGAATTCCTTGGCGCTGGTATTTGATTATGGTTTAGAATATAAAAACATTTTTTATTACATGTCAAGGAAGTGACCCATTATTTAAATTATCAAACTATTAGTAGCGACTAAGTGCAGATATTTTTCAAAGGTCTAGGCATAGTAAAATAGATCTGTGACAAAACATTCACTATTTAGAGGCTGGCTATAACTCTTAGCCCCTTGAATCTGGCCTAATCTTTGTCTGAAAACTGCTTTAAGAGATCATTTAAATGGGATTATACAAAAACAAAACAGGAATCATTAGTCCACTGTTGTCAGACCAAAGAAAATATTCTCAGGTAAACAACTCAAATAAATTATAAGACTTTTGTCTTTAAATATGAAAACTATTTCATAAATCAAGTCTCTGATTCAAATTAAAAATGTGTGTATATGTCTATAGATTGTTTACATTCATTTTATCTTTCGGCAGAAAAGGATCCCTGCCTGGCTCACCTTCAAGGGTCCATATGTTTTATTGAAAAAATAAAATCATCAACACTATAAGTGCAGCAATCTTTAGGAAATCTTATTGCTATAAAATCATGATAGTACTGAGCAAGAACACTATCTTTAAGGATAAGGAAATATGAGTTTTTATTTCATATTATGTCATCATCTTCTATAACTTTAAACCAGTCATCCCTATTTCTACAAGTAGTTTACTTAAGTAAATGGAAAACTGTTTCCAATTTCTGTGATTCTTCCCAAGCCAGTTTATGATTATTCCATTTTAATATAAAACATAGTTGACTTCTACTTCAATTTGAGAAGTAAAATTGGAAGAATTATGAGACTACAATTCCACTTCCCCAAACTGTTTCCAATTTATTGATAAAAACAATTTTAGGAGATGCTCTCTGCGATCAAAGTAACTTTTGGGATCTGGATTAACATAATTGAGGTCTATTTTGGACTGCCTTGTTCCCTTTGATATCATGCTTCTCTACCCATGGAAATGTTGGCACAACACTGCCCATAAGAATTTGGCATGGGTACCCCGGTTTTTGAGTGAAATCAGTTTCCTGAAACTATCAAAAAGCAAACCACCACTCACCTATTTTCCAATTAACTATGAGAAGATTCATATATAAATTTTTTTCTGCTCTTTCATTCTATTTTTAGCCTTCAAGTTTTGAGTATCTGTGTGGCCTTTCCTTTCTCAGTAGTTTTCAACTGTTCTGCCCTTGTAATTTGGTAATCTGAAACCACACTGTTCCTCATATAGCTCCAGGGACCTCCTTTTGGAAAAAAAAAGATATTTTGATGGGGACACTCTTCACTGATATTTAGATTCTAATTCTGTTTCCATTTTGGTGGCAACACTCTATGGGCTTAGACAGCTGGACCTAGACCAGGTTTTGTCAGGAGTTGTGTAAAGCCAAATCCTTTTTACACTGTTACTATAGCATATTTAAAAGTAAAAGTTGAGCAATAGACCATCAAGAATGAGTAATAGTGAAGTGAATGAATTTCAAATCTTTATGAGATTGGGAATTCATGCCTTTGTTCAGTATATGCGTGTTTGTCTGAAATGATTTCTAGCCTTTCATTCCCAGAGTAACACTCAGACTAAAATCTGTATTTCTATAGCTTGTTAAGATACAGTTTCAAATAAAAATCCCTCATTCAGGACTGTCTTCTGGTACCTGCATCACTCATATTATTACTTAACTTACTTACTTTTATTACTTCCCTTATTAATATTGAGGATGTTTGTTTAGGGTCAAACTGGGTTTTTTAATCCATGTGGTTTTCAGTTTTCTTTTTCCTTTCATGACGTATGCCTGGCTTCACGAGTGACACATATTCTGGAGCCAAGTAAACGTTAGGTACAATCTTATTTTTCCCTTTTTCTATTAATACAACCTCATATTTTCAACATAGTTGTGTGTTTTTAATATGTAAGAAAATTTCTCCAATTAAATTGAATTTAAATTGCCATTTTTCAAATTTAGAATTTCAAAAATATTGGTATTTATTTTAGTTAGATAATTGTTAAGTAGACCTTACAATTGAGGTGGCAAAAACGCTGAGCTTTCTCAAGGACACTTCAGGTTGAAAACACAGGTAATTCAAAAGAAATCTTCTAGTGCCTTGAATTTAGTGCCCTGGCTGACTTCTTAGTTGAATTTGCAAATGGTGTTTGTTTTTGATTCTGGTTGTCTTGGTATTTCCTTGGCTAATTTAATTGTGTGCCTATTTTCTTTTCTATTTTAGTAGGGACGTTATTATGCTTATTATTTTTCCTACTGTGTGTAGGGCTATTATGAGATTTTTAAAATGACTCCCTGAAAATACATATATGTCGTTTTTCAACCCATCTCTGAATATAATTTCGATAGGACTTATTATTCCATCATTATCACATTAATCTAATTCCAGAATAAATTCAAGATATAAGCCATTTGTTGAAAAATCTCTTGTATGCTTTATTGGTTTTGAAGGGGCCCTGTATTAACTGTTGCTCGTTGTTCAGTTGCTAAAGTCATGCCAAAAACTCTTTTTGTGGCAAATTATTATTATAAACGTTTGTATTATCACTCATTAAGGTATATCAGAAATAGTAGTAAAATTTGGTTTGCAAATAATTGGTAGACAGATGGAAAATATTAGTATTATGAAAAAAATTTACATCAGATAGTTATCCACTTTAAAGTGACTAATTTATATAATGGTGATATTCAGGTCCAATATTAATATCATTTGATTATCAAGTGCCTTAATTCATGAATGGTTAACTTATTTGTTCTCTTGTCATAGTGTTTTGTTGTTCTTGTACTACTTAGGAGAAGGCAAATTAAAGATGAGTACCAAAAAGAGTTATCCTACGAGTCCACTTTATTTTATGTGAAAAATTATTGGATTATGGCAGGTATGCTAAGGATGATGAAATACCCTTGGTGCCCGCAAATTAGCCCAGAGTTAGAACTTCACAAAATTTACCTATAAATAGAACATGTGACTGTGCTTTTAAGAGTCAACAGACAGACCTTACAGAAAGGTACCATTTATAAATTAATGAAGTCACTTACAGACATTACAGACACTTGCAGGCATTTTTAATGTTATAGCACCTTTCTTTATGAACTAACAGCTGCCTAGGGCTCTGGCCATGGACCTATATCAGAAAAGTTCATAGGTGAGATTTTTATTTTCCAGAAATACATATTAATCATAAAATCTCAGGTTTAATGGGTCTTGCAAATCATAGATCTGCTTCATACACAAACTATCTGAAATTTATCACCTTCTTTAGGGGGGGGGATGAAATTAGCAAAAGGTATAATCAACTACAGTGCTACCAATATTGAAGATAAAGATATTTTTGCTTTTTTCCCTATGAATACATTTTTGATATTGGATTTTTTTAAAATAATTAGTTGTTAAGCATAGCATCTAAAAAAAATGTTTCCAATTACATACAGCATATAAGGGATTTTCCTAAGAAGTTGAATAATTTTTTTTAAAACATCCATGTTAAAAAATTCACTTTAATCAAAAAAGATGCACTTATATTGCATATCATTTCTCTGATGTTAAGTGATCATTTGGTAGCTTTGAAATTTTCTTTTTTTTTTCATTATTTTTATTAGGCTGGAGGCTAATTACTTTACAATATTGTAGTGTGTTTTTGCCATACATTGACATGAATTCAGCCATGGATTTACATGTGTTTCCCCCATCCCGGTCCCCCCTCCCACCTCCCTCTCCATCCCATCCCTCTGGGTCTTCCCAGTGCACCAGCCCTGAGCACTTGTCTCATGCATCCAACCTGGGCTGGTGATCGTTTCACCCTTGATAGTATACTTGTTTCAATGCTGTTCTCTCAGAACATCCCACCCTCGCCTTCTACCACAGAAGTCTAAAAAGTCTGTTCTGTACATCTGTGTCTCTTTTTCTGTTTTGCATATGGGTTATCATTACCATCTTTTAAATTCCGTATATATATGTGTTAGTATACTGTATTGGTGTTTATCTTTCTGGCTTACTTCACTCTGTATAATGGGCTCCAGTTTCATCCATCTCATTAGAACTGATTCAAATGTATTCTTTTTAATGGACCGCTGAGTAAATATTCCATTCGTGTTATCTGTGCCACACCTTTCTTATACAATTCGTGGTCTGGCTGAAGGGCATCTTGGTTGCTTCCTTGCCTGGCTATTTTAACTGGGTATAGGGCCCTTTATTTTTAGTTTTAAG
>JAJLRB010005046.1:0-25475 GCA_020976825.1 Odocoileus hemionus | reverse complement strand
AAGTGAACTGTAGGACACCTAGCTGATGGCAGAGAACTGATTGATGTGGAAAAATCTCCCATACATCTGGTTATGAAGCATTCTGTGTGTGAGTTGTATAGGAGAAACAGGGTTCCTCCCACCCCATTGACAATGATAAAAAAAAAAAAGAAAAGAGAGCAAGAGACTGAAAAAGTTAGGTTTGCTTTTAAATCAGATGTCCCTGTGCAACATTGTGCATATAAATGAGTGTCCTAAATTTCAATCTTTTCCAAATTAGAATAAGCATATTATATTGAGAAATATGGGTATTGTACAAAAAGTCCTGGTGTGTAGTAAATATTTGGTGAATGAATCCTATCATAATTATTCACTAATATTGCATTTTTCACACTCTGATGACAGTGGAATAAATGTAAAATTACAGCAGAAAATGAATATTGTTAAAACTTTCCATTCACCTCACACCATTTTTAAGCATTGTAGGATAGATAAGTCTTCATAAATGATTCTTACCAAATTGTTCTTTAAAATATGGAGCTAGACTATCTATTCCTCCAAGGCTAAAGTAAATCACTATATTTAATTATGTCAAGCAATTAAAAAACTCTTCAAAGTGTTCATTTCTGCTTAGCATTTTGTCGTTCATATCAGATAAGCTTCTATTTGGTCCTGAAAGTGAAAATGAAGTTGCTCAGTTGTGTCCAACACTTTGCGACCCCATGGGGCATAGCCCACCAGGCTTCTCCATCCATGAGATTTTCCTGGTAATAATACTAGAGTTGGTTGTCATTTCCTACTTCAGGGGATCTTCCCAACCCAGAGACTGAACCCAGGTCTCCCACATTGCAGGCACTCTCTTTACCATCTGAGCCGCCAGGGCATCCCTACTTGGTCCTACAACCTTCTAACAATAAAATCAGAGACCGATCTGCAGTGCTTTCAGACTGGAGAGTCCCGTCAGTGACTGTTCACATGAGCATTCTGCCTAAATGGTATGAGGATAAATGCAGCTGGCGTGTCCACAAGGATATGGGATCATGAAGTTGGTGGTTTAATTATACCAAGAAGAGAATTGGAGCCAGTCTCCAATGAACTGTATGGACTGTGGTTCCCCAGGCTCTTCTGTCCATGGGATTCTCCCCATATTTGACAAATAATTTCTATAGAGTGTAGGGAAGCTGTGAATTAGATGTGCAAAAGCTATTTCATTGAAAACCCTATAAATTTATGAGGAAACAGGCAGTGCAGTGTGGATAAGAGCACAAAGACATGGTTCTTCTCAGTCACCCTGTCTATTGCCTCAGATATCTGTCACATTAGCAGATACTGATACTCAACAATTAAGAACTTATTCATGACCACAAGAAAGATGCCTTCAGCAAAGTACCAGGTATGTGAGGAAGGCTGTTCTAAATAATATACACAAAATTTCAGTCAAATCTGATTCTCCATAAACCAATTAGCATTACTGGACTGGTAAGAATTAGGGAAACATAGATTTGGAAATGAAACGTGTTATAACCTTAAATCTAAACAAAATAAACAGAGGACCACATTGTAAATTTTAGATAGAGTTCTAGTGTTTAAAAGAATGAAGCATATAACCTTATGAGACCCTTCCAAATTTATGTCTGTGTTTGAAAAAAGCTAATATACACACAAATTATAAAAAGCTAAAAATGGCATAATTTTGAACTCGTTAATGCAAAATCATCATAGGGTGACCGAGATGCATAGGAACATGCAATATACGTTGAAATGAGAAGATATCAGTACAAATTATTCCTAATGTTCTCCCAAATGGCTAAACTCATGAGGATTATAACAAAAATGGTATGCTCCTTTACATGTTGAAGTGAAGTGAAAGTGGTTCAATCATGTCCTGTACAGTCCATGGAATTCTCCAGGCCAGAATACTGGAGTGGGTAGCCTTTCCCTTCTCCAAGGGATCTTCCCAACCCAGGGATTGAACCCATGTCTCCTGCATTGCAGACAGATTCTTTACCAGCTGAACCACAAGGGAAGCCCTTATATGTTATTTGGTTTGATTATAAATCTTCATAATCTTTAGACTATACGAATCTAACATTTAGGGAGAAATGTAACTAGCTAGAGAAAATCACAAATAACTTTTAAATTATCTTCTTAAATTTCTGGATTCATAAATTTAGCCAAAAGCTAGTTGATAAAGTTGTAAGGGGATGATGTTTTCTCCTAAAGTTTCATTTCATTATAATCTGTCAGAGAAAAATGGCTTTCATTTATTCTTTACAACGATTGAGCCTTTATGTATGGCATTCTCTATTCCTTCCTAGCCAGGAGATCAGAGGCACAAAGTGAAACTAAAGCTTCTGAGGAAAGCATTTCAAAGTTTATTATTATTATTACCTGTGGATTTATATTACAGTTGTTTCCTAAGAGTTTATTCCCATATTCTTTTGAGTGAATTATCTATCCAAATGCTTGAATGAGGGAAAACTAGGATACAAAAAAAGACAAGGAAGGGAAAATTTAGGGAAGAGCTTCCTCATAAAATAGAACAATCCCCCTTAATCATAAGTGGTCATCCCTAATCACCCAAATGTAGACACATGTGATTTGCTATTTGGTTAACTGCCATTTTCCTTCAGCTCAAATGTTACTTTCCTAGGGAATCCTTTCCTGCTCTCTGTAGCAATATCAGTTCAGTTCAGTCACTCATTCATGTCCGACTCTTTGCGACCCCATAGACTGCAGCATGCCAAGCTTCCTTGTTTATCACCAACTCCTGGAGCCTGCTCAAACTCATGTCTGTTGAGTCTGTGATGCCATCCAGCCATCTCATCCTCTGTCATCCCCTCCACCTCCTGTGACTATATAAACCCTCACTATTATTCTCCAAGAATCCTGTGTTCTTCTTTTTAGAAGCACTTATCACAGCAATGAATGACATGGAGTGTGAGATCCTTTCATTTCCATCTCCCCTGTAAACTTCAGCCTCAAAAAGATAGGCTAGTGTGTATATCTGTTCCACTTGCATCTGTATCTCTTAGTATAAAACCAGGGCCCTGTTAGTTGAATAAAGATAAGAAAGAATGATTTAATTTGTCTCAAGTTTTCCATCCAGTACTTGTAATACTCACTTGATACAGACAAAATAGATAGTAGACCACACATAATTATTCAATGAAAAGATCTAGTACACACACAAATACATACACACACACAGTGCATTTCTCAGTTCACCTGCAGAAACTCCCTGACCGATTGGAGCCTGGTGGCCCTACAGTCCATAGGTTCTCAAAGAGTTGGACACAACTGAAGTGATCTGGTACATACGTATATATGTAACACATATCTAAATAAAAGAACCAGTCTTAAATTCAAAATCACCTGAGTGCCTGGTGTGTTCTTTCCTGGGTCCAGCTCACCTCACTGATTCCTGTTTCCTTTAAGATGAATCTTTCAAAGAGGCTCTTTGATCTTGCAGATAAATAAGTGAGGTTATCCACTAGTTCATCTGACATACTCAAACATGTTTGAATTCTAGTGTGGACTACCTGAGACTTTCACCAAATGCCTACTATGTTTTAGAAACCACATCTGACCTGAAAATTCAGAAATATGAGATATGGCATCTATCCTAAAGTAACTTAAAATCTATCTAGAAATATAATCACACAAGTAATTCCAATGGCTTCCCAAAGATGGAAGTGGTAAAGAATCACCTGCCAATGCAGGAGATACCTGGGTCAGGAAGATCCCCTGGAGGAGGAAATGGCACTCCACTCCAGTATTCTTGCCTGGGAAATCCCGTGGACAGTGGAGCCTGATGGGCTTTAGTCAGTGAGGTCACAAGAGAGTCGGACACCACTTAGTGAGTAAGCAACCACATGGAAGTCACACCAATATAAATACCATGTGCTATGGGTGTGCAAACAAGCTGATCACTACCTTTTTCATAATTATTTTATTTCCAGACTTAACTTGGGGGGTTATTATTTTGTCTAATATGTGATTTGCTTCATCTAGGAGTCTCACAAAATCTTAAATGAAATTGGTGGATCAGTTTATTTATGAAAGAGAAATCTGATTTGTGCAACAAAAACAAATAAGTATGTGTGTGAGAGAGAGAAAGAGAGGGAATAGACTTAGCGTGTACTGTGTTAAATAGTGTTCCCTCAAAACCCATGTCCACCGAGAACCTTAGAATGTGACCTTATTTGGAAATGGGGGCTTTGTGATGTCAAAGAGAACCAGAGCTATGCACTAAAGTGGTAAAAAAAGAGATTTTATCCCATAACTATTGTAATAGTGGGAAAGGGAATTTAATACAGAAAAGAGATCAATTCTGGGATACAGCCAAGGAGCCTCAATTGG
The DNA here is from genome assembly GCA_020976825.1 of Odocoileus hemionus. Classification (NCBI taxonomy): domain Eukaryota; kingdom Metazoa; phylum Chordata; class Mammalia; order Artiodactyla; family Cervidae; genus Odocoileus; species Odocoileus hemionus. The sequence continues at coordinate 21,134 of JAJLRB010005046.1, read as the reverse complement.
GATGTATCCCCAAAGAGCAGGGAGAGGGGTTCGGTGGATGGAAGTTTACTGAGCGGGAGACATCAAAGGTAATGGATTCTTGAAAAAACATGATTAACAGGATTTTTCATCCTTGATATCTGGCCTTAGCGATCAGATATCAACGATGATCATATACAAAGGGTGGGAGGGTTGACTTAGCACAATTATTTTCTAAGCCCGGATTGTGCAGGCCACAGACAGGATTGGAGCCAAGGAGCGGCTCAGTGATAAAGAATGAGCCTGACAAGGGAGGACAGATGCAGGTTCCATCCCTGGGTTGGGAAGATCCCCTGGAGGAGGAAATGACCAGCCACTCCAGTATTCTTGCCTGGAGAATCCCATGGACAGAGGAGCCTGGTGGGCTACAGTCGTGGGGTCACAAAAAGTCAGACACAACTGATACACTGAGTATGCACTCACAGAGACCTTGTCCAGAAAAGATCTCAGAGGAACCCGACTGAAGTTTGCTCAAGGAGAGAGTTTTTTTTTTATCAGATGCAATTATTTAAGGCGAGGTCATACAGGGTTAGGGTGGGCCTTAATTCCACTGGGACTGGAGGCCTTAAAAGACCAAAGAGCCACAAACACCAGGGAAAAACTTGTAATTATGGATGCAGAAACTGGAATGACTCATTTACAAGCCAAAGAATTCACAAGGACTGCTGACAACCATGAGACACTATGAGAAAGCAGGCAAGTTTCTTCCCTAGAGCCTTCAGAAGAACCACGATCCATCTGACACCTTAATCTTGGATTTCTCACCTCCATACTGTAAAAGACTAAATTCTGTTGTTTTAAACCTCCCAACTTGTGGTACCCTGTTACAGCAGCACTAGAAACCCAACATAGGGTTCTGTATCTGCAAGAGACAAGGGACAGCAAAGATTAAGAACATGAACCATCATACCAACAAGGTTTTCTGTTTGGTGAGGAAGGTTGGAATGAGATGGGGTAAAGGAGGCAGTGTCACATTGTACATTTTCTGTAATTCTTTTACATGGCGGACTCATAATGTGCTCTATCCTTTCAGACGTATGTGTAAAGCATTACCAACAAAGAAAAAAAGAATCTATGCAATGGATATGGGAAAAATTTAAAACTTTCTCTGAGGACGGCTAAGGACATCTACATATGCATTAGTTTAGTGAATATTACCATGTTAGGATGCCTTGGTTTTACCTCTTTACAATTACCACAAACAGACCCTGAGATATCATGAATATATGGAACTGGTAGGAAGTTTTAACTTTTTGTTTTCTATTTTAAAATCCTGTTATTTTGTGTTCCTTATGTAAAGTAACTCTGCATATTTTGGCACCAACCTGACAATTCACATCAGAAGGGAAAAAGGCCAGTTTTCTTTCTTTGATTTTGTGGCTTATATCTGGTATCTTAGTCACCACATACTTATATGGGTTATGACGAAAATACAGAAAATAAATATTTGAACCTTTAGCTTCAGAGAGAAAACTATACAATTGCATGTTCTGTGAAGACAAGAATTGTTATCCATTTTGTTTACTGCTGTATACTCAGCACATTGAACAACATTTTTGCAAATAGTTGCATTTGATAGCTGTTGATGAATGAAAGAATATAAGTTGTTATCTTTGCTTTTTATTGAGAGTGCTAGGGAAATTATATAAATGACATTGACCCAGATAATCAAACAGAAGCAAAATATCTGCATAAAAGCATTCAGGTAGGATCCTAGATTCAGAACATCAAACTTTAGGATGATTTACTTACTAATTATACCGTGTAGTGTGATCAAAGACAGACGGGTCATAGTAGAGAGTTCTGACAAAACATGGTCCACTGGAGAAGGGAATGGCAAACCACTTCAGTATTCTTGCCTTGACAACCCCATGAACAGTATGAAAAGGCAAAAAGATAGGACACTGAAAGATGAACTCCCCAGGTCAGTTGGTGCCCAGTATGCTACTGGAGAAGAGTAGAGAAATAACTCCAGAAAAGAATGAAGAGATGGAGCCAAAGCAAAAACGACAAGTAATGGATGTGACTGGTGATGCAAGTAAAGTCCAATGCTGTAAAAAACAACATTGCATAGGAACCTGGAATGTTAGGTCCATGAATCAAGGTAAATTTGAAGTAGTCAAACAGGAGATGGCAAGAGTGAACATCGACATTTTAGAAACCAGTGCACTAAAATGGACAGAAATGGGCGAATTTAATTCAAATGACCTTTATATCAACTACTGTGGGTAAGAATCTCAGAAGAAATGGAGTAACCTCATAGTCAACAAAGGAGTCTGAAATGCAGTACTTGGGTACAATTAAAAATGACAGTCAGTGATGGCATCAGTGAGTCAACGGACATGAGTTTGAGTAAACTCCAGGAGTTGGTGATGGACAGGGAGGCCTGGTGTGCTGCAGTCCATGGGGTTGCAAAGAGTTGTTCATGACTGACTGAACTTAACTGGAAAATGACAGAATGATCTCTGTTTCAAAGGCAAGCCATTCAGTATCACGGTAATCCAAGCCTATGCCCCGACCAGTAATACTGAAAATGCTAAAGTCACAGATGTCTATGAAGACCTACAAGACCTTCTAGAACTAACACCCAAAGAAGATGTCCTTTGCATCATAGGGGACTGGAATGCAAAAGTAGGAAGTCAAGAGATACCTGAAGTAGCAGGTAAATGTGGCCTTGGAGTACAGAATGAAGCAGGGCAAAGGCTAACAGAGTTTTGCCTTGAGAATGCATCGGTCATAGCAAACACCCTCTTCCAACAACACAAGAGAAAACTACACATGGACATCACCAGATGGTAAATACTGAAATCATATTGATTATATTTTATGCAGCCCAAAATGGAGATGCTCTATACAGTCAGCAAATACAAGACTGAGAGCTGATTATGGCTCAGATCATGAACTCCTTCTTGCCAAATTCAGACTTAAAGTGAAGAAAGTGGGGATAACAACTAGACCTTTCAGGCATGATCTAAATAAAATCTCTTAGGATTATACTGTGGAAGTGACAAATAAATTCAAGGGACTAGATCTGATAGACAGACTGCCTGAGGAACTATGGATGGAGGATCATGACATTGTATAGGACATAGTGTTCAAGATCATCCCCAAGAAACACAAAAAGGCAAAATGGTTGTCTGAGGAGGCCTTGTAAATAGCTGAGAAAGAAGAGAAGCAAAAGACAAAGGAGAAAAGGAAAGATAAACCTATTTTTATGCAGAGTTCAAAAAAAAAATAAAGGAGAATTAACAAAGTATTCCTCAGTAATCAATGCAAAGTAATAGAGGAAAAAAACAGAATGGAAAAGACTAGAGATCTCTTCAAGAAAATTAGCTATTCCAAGGAAATATTTCATGCACAGATGGACACAATAAAGGACGGAAATGATATGGGCCTAACAGAAACAGAAGACATTAAGAAGAGGTGGCAAGAATATAAGAAGAACCATACAAAAAAGATTTTCATGACCCAGATAACCATGATGGTGTGACCACTCACCTAGAGCCAGACATCCTGGAATGCAAAGTCAAGTGAGCCTTAGGAAGCATCACTACAAACAAAGCTACTGGAGGTGATGGAACTCCAGTTGAGCTATTTCAAATCCTGAAAGATGATGCTGTGAAAGTGCTGCACTCAATATGCCAGCGTATTTGGAAAACTCAGCAGTGGTCACAGGACTGGAAAAGGTCAGTTTTCATTCCAATTCCAAAGAAAGACAATGCCAAAGAATGTGCAAACTATTGCACAATTGCACTCATCTCATATGCTAGCAAACTAATGCTCAAAATTATCCAAGTTAAGCTTCAAAAGTATGTGAACCGTGAACTTCCAGATGTTCAAACTGGATTTAGAAAAGGCGGAGGAACCAGAGATCAAGTTTCCAACATCTGTTAGATCATCAAAAAGGCAACAGAGTTCCAGTAAAACAACTACTTATGGTTTATTGACTACGTGAAAGCCTTTGACTGTGTGGATCACAGCAAACTGGAAAATTCTTCAAGAGGGGGATACCAGACCACCTTACCTGCCTCCTGGGAAATCTGCATGCATGTCAAGAAGCAACATTTAGAACCAGACATGGAACAACAAACTGGCTCTAAATAGGTAAAGAAGTACATCAAGGCTGTATATTGTCACCCTGCTTATTTAACTTACATGCAGAGTACATCATGTGAAGTGCTGGACTGGATGAAGCACAAACTGGAATCAAGATAGCCAGGAGAAATATCAATAACCTCAGATAGGCAGGTGATACCACCCTCAAGGCAGAAAGCAAAGAAGAACTCTTGATGAAAGTGAAAGAGGAGAGTGAAAAAGTTGGCTTAAAACTCAACATTCAAAAAACAAAGATGATGGCATATGGTTCCTTAACTTCATGGCAAATAGATGGGGAAACAATGGAAACAGTGACAGACTTTATTTTCTTGGGCTCCAAAATCACTGCAGATGGTGACTGCAGCCATGAAATTAAAAGATGCTTGCTCCTTGGAAGAAAAGCTATTGACCAACCTAGATAGCATGTTAAAAAGCAGAGACATTACTTTGCAACAATGGTCTATCTAGTCAAAGCTATGGTTTTTCCAGTAGTCATGTATGGATGTGAGAATTTGACTCTAAAGAAAGTGGAGGACTGAAGGATTGATGCTTTTGAACTGTGGAGTTGGAGAAGATTCTTGAAAGTCCTCTGGACTGCAAGGAAATCACAACAGTCAATCCTAAAGGAAATCAGTCCTGAATATTTGTTGGAAGGACTAAGGCTGAAGCTGAAAGTCCAATACTTTGGCCACCTGATGTGAAGAACTGACTCATTGGAAAGGACCCTGATGCTAGGAAAGGATGAAGGTGGGAGGAGAAGGGGAAGACAGAGGATGAGATGGTTGGATGCCATCACCTGACTCAATGGACATGAGTTTGAGTAAACTGCAAGAGTTGGTGATGGACAAGGAGTCCTGGAGTGCTGCAGTCCATGGGTTTGCAAAGAGTTGGACATGATTGAGAGACTGAACTGCCTTATTAATTGGTATTTTACAAGTGTTTCTTATTTAACCCACTAGTTTATCTACCTAAAATATGTTACTATAATAGGTAAAATAGGTTACTATACTAATAAATCATCATAGTTTGAAAATCTCCAATTAACCTTATGAATTATTAAGGTGTGTGATATTCTACAGTGGCATAATTGCACTAAAATAATCTCTCCATCTCCAAAAGACTACTTTCAGTGACTTGCAGTTTTTCAGCCTTTTAGCATGCCTATTTTATTGGAAATTACTGGCTCTATATTCTATTTTCTTGTTCTTATAGCTTGATTATATTTTACTACAAACGATTGAGAATCCTGAATACTTATTAAATCAATGGTGCTTTGAAAGACATTTTTTTAGATTCACAGAAGAATGCAAATACATTTGAAAAAGCCCTCATTTTAAGCATTCTTATTCATATGTACATATATGTATATGCATGTGTGCATGCATGCTAAGTTGCTTCAGTTGTGTCCAGCTCTTTGCGACCCTATGGACTATAGCCTACCAGGCTCCTCTGTCTATGGGGATTCTCCAGGCAAGAATACTGGAGTGAGTTGCCATACCCTCCTCCAGGGGATTCTCTAGACCCAGGGATGGAACCCACATTTTTTATGTCTCCTGCAATGGAAGGCGGGTTCTTTACCACTAGCACCACTGAGAAGCCCATATACATGTATCAGTTCAGTTCAGTTCAGTTCAGTCGCTCAGTTGTGTCTGACTCTTTGCGACCCCATGAATCGCAGCACGCCAGGCCTCCCTGTCCATCACCAACTCCCGGAGTTTACTCAAATTCATGCCCATCGAGTCGGTGATAACTTCCAGCCATCTCATCCTCTGTCATCCCCTTCTCCTCCTGCCCCCAATCCCTCCCAGCATCAGGGTCTTTTCCAATGAGTCAACTCTTCGCATGAGGTGGCCAAAGTATTGGAGTTTCAACTTCAGCATCAGTCCTTCCAATGAACACCCAGGACTGATCTCCTTCAGGATGGACTGGTTTGATCTCCTTGCAGTCCAAGGGACTCTCAAGAGTCTTCTCCAACACCATAGTTCAAAAGCATCAATTTTTTGGTGCTCAGCTTTCTTCACATTCCAACTCTCACATCCATACATGACCACTGGAAAAACCATAGCCTTGACCAGACGGACCTTTGTTGGCAAAGTAATGTCTCTGCTTTTTAATATGCTATCTATGTTAGTCATAACTTTCCTTCCAAGAAGTAAGTGTCTTTTAATTTCATGGCTGTACTCACGATCTGCAGTGACTTTGGAGCCCCCCCAAAATAAAGTCTGACACTGTTTCCACTGTCTCCCCATCTATTTCCCATGAGGTGATGGGACCAGATGCCATGATCTTAGTTTTCTGAATGTTAAGCTTTAAGCCAACTTTTTCACTCTCCTCTTTCACTTTCATCAAGAGGATTTTTAGTTCCTCTTCACTTTCTGCCATAAGGGTGGTGTCATCTGCATATCTGAAGTTATTGATATTTCTCCCGGCAATCTTGATTCCAGTTTGTGCTTCTTCCAGCCCAGTGTTTCTCATGATGTACGTATAGTGAGGTCTTAATTGATTGCTAGTTTTTAAATAGAAAGAAAACATGGCATCTTTTATATAATTCCATATTTCATAGCTGGTTATATACTTTTATGTGTCATATTAGAAGATACAGATTTTTGGGGGACTACAGTGTGTATCATGAGGTCTCATTAGAAAATAAATTCCTTCCTTAACAAAACTAGAACATGTAATAGGAAAACTTCAGTGCTTAGAATGATTTCTCCCATTGCAGTAAACTGGTTCAAAGATAGTTAACTTACATTTCAATAGTTTCTGATTAGGGCTACAATGAGTTTTTCATGAGAGATCAAATATTAAAAACAAGCTGTAATAAAGAACAAATCTGACTCCACATTGGATCTGTTTCTTTTATTTTAACCTTTATATTCTGTTAGATCTTGCTACAAGTTAATCACCCAAGGGGTATTTCCTATAAGCTTAAAGTATACATAATGGCCCATCTCAGGGAATTCTGCCTTTGGTGCTTAAGTTTTAACCTAAGATACCTTTGTTTAAGCTCACAGGGAACATCTTGACCAGACCCCCCAGGGAAATGCTACAGGAAAGAAGAAATTAACACCTTCCTGCCAGAGACTAGCCAGAACAAGGAGACATTTGCAAAAATGTGTCACTTTTCTTTTTTTATGTTGCTTCCTCACCTCCGCCATTTTGTCCTCTGAAAGAAATTATCATCGAAATCTAGGCAAGATGGTTCTTTGAGATAGTCCACCATCTTCTTGGTCTGTTGGCTTTCTGAATAAAGGCACTATTCCTTGCTCCAACAGTTCATCTCTTAATTTACTGGCCTGTCATATGGCAAGTGCTATAAACTTGGACCCAGTAAGAAAGCAAAAGTACATGATGCTCATCCTAATTTTTTTCAAGGAAAGCAAACATTCTTGCTAGCCTCATAGCATATGGAAACCTAAAGTCAAAGACCAGTGAATTGTTGTTGGACTATTTCTCCTTTGATTGAGTGGAGAAGTCCTGGCTTGTTCACAACATGTGGTAGAAGAATGTTGCCACAGTCTGAGAATTAGGCTGTGGATCACAAATGCCTATTGTTTCTGTCCTCAGTTAATGGTTATTGAGCTCTAAATGCAGTAGAGAGCATATAATTAGGAATGGTTTCTGACCATGGATATTAACAACCAATGTTCAAGGGAAACTGTCTAGGCACTAAAACTATTTATTCTCCTTATCTTTGGTAACCTTAAAGCATATCAAATTAGGTCCCTATGAGTAATAAATCTTTTTTCAAAAGGTTTTAAAGAGTTCATAGGGCTTCAGAATCAGACTTCATCGAATGACCTCAATCTGGCTGTCAAACACCATTAAAACTAAAATATCACATTATTTGGATTAAAGTTGATTCTATTTTAATTACAGAGTATAAACTTCTTTATTGGTTAGCCTCCATAAAAAGTTCAAGATATCCCTTGGGTATTTATCAGTCAATATATCTCCTTTGTCTTAATACATTGGGAAAGAACTAATACATATTAGCTAAAGACTGTGGACCACCTTATATTTTTCTAGTATGGCCAAATGTAACAGAAGATAGAGGTGACAGCTGGGTAGACAATAGTCAAAAGAGGTACTTTCTTACCATAAAAGATTGACTATTTGTACACAGGAAAAACAATGCAAAAATATACAAACAAATTTTAAAATTTAAAAACTATATATAGTAAAAATTCCATCCCTAACTTTGAAGATACAATAATATGAAATTTAAAAAAATCAGAGGCTTTAACAGCAGTATATAATGCATATTATAAATATTAAATTATAGAATATATTTTTCTAAGAGGGAATAAATACATGTATGTTAATTTATAGTCATTTGTCAATCTTTATATCATCTATTTCCTAGAGTAAACTTCAGTTAATCACACCTCTGTCAGCATGTATAGAGGAGGCTGAACTACCAGTATAGAAGCTATTGCAGGCAATAACTGAAGCTGAATATGATAATAAAACATATGCATCCTACAATAGTTTGATTTCTAAGAATTATCTCTCATAGTCCCTTTGTATACTTAATAAATCTTATATCTAATTTCTTGCCTTTGTTTTACTAGCTTGAAATTTTTCTAAAACATTTTGCAATTTTTAGCACACTGTATGATGTACTGATGCTAAATAATAGGTTTAATTATTTTTTTACCTTAGAAATAGGAATACAAACCCCAATAGAAGTAAAGTAATAGAAATAATTTATTTATTTATTCATTTATTTTAGAAATAATTTAAAGTCAATTAAATGAAAGCATGTTTTGGACACTTCAATGATAATACTTGTTTCCTGAGTTTAATTAGACTTAATTTGGTTCTCTACTAGATCAAAATTCACTTAAAGATACTTAAATTGATTTTTTTAACTAAGTTCAATTTGGGGAAACCTGAAGAGTTACCTGCAATTGGGACAATCAAATCGTGTTTTAAGTTTAATGCTAATGACACAATCTATGTTAAATTTTAAATGACAGTTAAAGTCAAAATATGTGTCAAAAACCTGTATCAGGTAAAAATACCTACTATTAGAAAAAGTAAGAAATGACAAAAGAAAACAAAAAGCCAGAGAGTCATTACAAAAGTGGATTCTTACAAAATTTAAATAAGCATACTAGAAAAAGAACTTCCCCCAAGGGAGAAACTTTTATTTTAACAAAAAGTTCCTCATGTATCAGTGTGGAACAGGTGGGAAAATCTGAAATAATGTGAGACTTTGTTGAAGACTAAATTATCAGAGTGACATACAACTTCAGTCCAGAATTACACAATTTTTATAGTTTTTAGAATTTAAGAGAATTATTGTTCATTGAGAACAAATTTTGGCCAGAATTTTTGCTACACAATTTCCTTTGGAGTTACCATGGTGATTTTGTTTTTAAAAATGCAAGTATACCTGGTAGTGACAACGTATTTAAGTAATTATCAGATCACTTTTCCTTAGATAGGTGACTGGATAGAGAGTGGAGTTTCCTGGGGAGAAATATGGGGGAACCAAATAAAGAAATAAAAGGCACAGTTAGATTTTGAGCTTGGTTGTCACAGATTCAGTGGACTAAGAATCTAGTATTCTGTGTCAATGCAAACAATGCACTATAAATATATGACTTATTCAGTGGTATCACTAAAAGGTGAGGGAAGTTTGTGAACAAAATTAATTTCTTATCACAATAATAATTTCATGCATTTTAATTTTTCTTGAAATTATGCCCATTTTCTACTTTTACCATTTTTAAATGTATTAAATATACAAATATTTTGTTTTAGGTATTAGAATCTTCCCCAGAAATATGGGACCTAATAGATGAGATTCCAGGAACAAGCAACCTGCAAAGTAAAGCCCACTCATGTTAATGGATGGAGAGGATAGAATAAAGGGTTAAAGTGACTTTGAAATTGCAAACACAGCCCAAAGATATACTCCATATAGGTCATTTATAAAAGCTAAAAAAAAAAATAAATAAAGTGAATAAACATATGTTTAGTGTTGAATAGTAGGAAAGCTAAGTTCTGGATAATGAATAGAAGGTGGATTTGAGGTTCTCATTTTCTAAGATATCATTAGTTTATCTTATCTCCTGTATTGCTAAAAGCAAAATCAGAGGGAGTTGCCTTTGTGATAATTTTAAGTGCTAGAAATATTTTCATGTTTATATTTTGTTCTGATACATAGTTATGTGGACCAGGACAAGTTTTTCAATCTTTTAAAAATGAGTTTATTAATTAAAACAAGAACATGCCACTTAGTGTTCCTAAGAGAGTTATATAAATGCTTATAAAGTGTTTAGCACAGTGCCTGGAACTGAGGGAAAAAATGTTAAGTGGTTATTAAGTCACATTACAGATTGTTCCATTCGCTATAATCTAGTTCTGTAATCAGACTTAATTTATATAACAAAACTTTATCCTAGACCTCTTAATTTCAGATACATTGAGATTTGTGCTAACTATGGGCAGTTTAACTGTAATTTGCTTCTGTCTACAAATAAAAGGTTTACTTTTTTCCTTCACCTTTTAAAAAATAACCCATTTAAGTGCGTATTTATGCTAGTGTTAATACACTTAAATTGACATACTAAGTAAAGAAGATTGACAAAATGTTTCCTTGTAACATTAGAAAATATCATTAAATAATACTTGTCAAACACCTGACTCCTTAAGATTTTATTTGAGAGAGAATGATGGGTTTTTACTTGCATCTTTTGTTTCTTCCCTAAGATGAGCCATCAGGGCACTTTGATTGCAATTCAATTCTAGCAGAAATTTTGAAATATGACACTGCAGAGTTTGGATTAGGTAGAGCTGTGGCTCTGCAGATGGCTTATCAAAACATTCTTATGTTATTTTAGGCTTTTCTCAAAAAATATTTTTGGATTAACATATCATTTGTAACTAACCACTGCCAAACCACTCGAGAGAGGGAAAAAAGCACTATCATTCATTCAAGGAGATAGATCAATAAAGAAATGTAACCTTTATGTAAACACTGGTGGTTATACAGGAACAAAGGAAGCCTTGTGGATAGTTATTATGGAAACTGTTTGAAAACTGCAGTTGCCCTAAATTTATAGCTTTGCTGTTTTCTATATCACTTTGCAGTTTGCAGCTCAAGAGAAAATACAGTTGCTTAATGACAGGGGGTTTGTTAGGGCGCGTTTTCTTGGTGGAACAGAATTAGCACTATAGGAAATATGAAATTATATTTGCTTCAAACCGGTAGCTTCAAAAACATAGGAAAAAAACAGAAAATTAAAGTACAAAGGAAAGGTAATGTAGGGAAAATAACAGGTTTGTATGTAAGTAAACCTCCACAAACTTAAGATGTCCATTTAAAGACAAAGACAATGTATTTTATGTCTGAAGTGCCTTACTCAAATAAGCTGTCTACAAAACTTCTGCACCTAGATATCTATCACCTTAATTTATTGAAAGCTAAAACAATCAATGTCTTTAAAAAAATAATTTCATTCTCTGGAGCAATTCATTTCTGAGCACTCATTTTCATGTTCTTTTAATCTGTGAAATGTGTTTATTTGCTAACATTCATACAGAAATTTTATTAGCAATGTTATGTGTACTTTTTCTCAAAAAGTTATTTTTCTGTTAGTCAATTTTCAAAGGGATTTTTTTCTCCAAGACAACTCTATGTTTGTCATTGCACAAAACTTGAAAAAAAACAATAATAAAAATAAAATGATCTTCAAGACTACCACAAAAGTTGGTACTACCAACACACACAAAAAAGTTACTGTTTTGCTCCTAACATTTTAGAAATTATCAATAATCTGTTGCAGTGGTTGACAATGTTTTTTTTCTATAAAGATGAAATACTAAATTTAGACTTCTTGCACCATATGGTTGATCTCAACTTTCAACTGTGCTACAGCAGTGCAAGAGCAGCCATAGACAATATATAAATAATGGGCGTGGCTGTGTTACAATAAACATTTAATTATAGAAACAGAACAGAATTTTGCCTGATCTATACTATGAAGTATTTATCCCAGGTATCAGAAGCTGGGTCTTTATTATGTGTGAGATATCTGTTTGAAATAATTTTCCTGTGGATAATGATAAGTTGGTGTATATGTATTTAATGGATAAATGTCACTGCTTTTTGTTGCTCTGCATCTGAACTCTCTTCCAGTTTGGATTCTTTTCCCCTTTGAATATTGACTGGATACACTTCTTCTTATAGGAAAATGAGATCCTGTCTTTCCCATACTCTTGCACCTGAGACACCAATGTTTAAACTTAGGTATATCTGGCAGTGAAATTGAATATACAATTATCAACATAAAGAAGCAAATTTCAGGAAGAGTTCATTTTAGCTGAGTCTGGTATCAGAGACTCAATGGCACAACATTGAGTTTCCAAGTAAGAAATTATTAAGGTACAGCAGTTGATTGCAAAGACTGGGGCTGTCATGGCAGTATAATTTGAGGTGTGCTCTGTTAAGCAATGGAAACATTAATATATTCAGCAGATTTGATTTATGCTAAATCCTTGTTTGTTTTGCAAATCTCATGCTGTCAGTTTCCTTGCAAGTGTGCTCACTATCAAATTTTCCTCAAGGAATTACTTTGAGATAATTATTCAGTGGAAGATCTTGTTGTTTGAAACCAATTTCTATGATACAGAAATTTATAATCTGAGAAGTTGTGGTGAGTCAAGGAATGATAGATTAGTGAATTGGAATCAAGGCTAGTAAATTCACACTAATAAGCTAAGAAATTTGTCTCTGAAATCTCAAAGTTTTTAAAAATTGTAATAGGTCAAATTATTACTTATTGTGACCTAAAATGAATTAACCAGCAAAGATAAAATTTATCAAGAACTTGTAGCTGCTGTTATAGAATGCAATGAACATAGGACTAATTTGGCATCACCGTGGTGGAGTAGTTATTGCTAATTCCAAGACTGAGCAGGAGAATGACAACTTTAACTTTCTAATTCCAAAATTTTATCCCATAGTAGAAACTTCCCATTATTTTAGGCAATTTCTAATATATGAACCTCGAATGCCATAATATCAAAAAGAAAAAAAAATTCTGTAGGCTTCTAAATTATACTATTAATCAGATTGACAATCTCATGAATTATCTCACATAAAATTCAGGGAATTGATAGAGAAAGGGTGGGACCCAAAGAACAGGAATGCATTATATGGAAGGGTCAGAGAACTCAGGTTTATCTGAATTCATTAACCCATTAAACTTTCCTTGCCACTGTGTAAGTTGTCATATCTTTGTCCATTGTGGCAGTCCCCTCTTCCTTAAAATACTGACTGTCCTCGCTTAAGGGAATTGTCTAATAAAAGAAAGTCAATATGCCTAATGTACCCACTTAAACACATACTGTTTTAACCCAGTTTTTAACTATAATCAGTTTCCATCAAGTGCACGGAAACATTTGCAAGATTTGGCCTTTTACCGTTGAATATTGTATTATTTTTAAAAATTATTTGGTCATTCAAATGATGAGAATTACACATCATCATACTAACCTTCTTTCCTCACCTTATTGTTAGGCATGGACACATGACTTGTTTTGCTCAATACAAAATGAGAAAACCCAAAGTGTACCATATCAAGTAGAACCATTTAATGCATATGACTGAGCTTCATACATTGACTCTGTCCACTGCCATGAGAACAGAAAGTATTGAATACTGACTCCTGCTTTAGTCTTGGTCCTAGAATCGGTCTGTACATGGAGCAGAGACACAGCTGACCCACAGTCCATGAAGAACATGATCATGTTTTTGAACATGAGTATTGATAATTATTTTTCTTGTAAGCCACTGAATTGTAGGGATTTTTTTCTTACTGTAGCAGCATTGATAAAAAATATGAGGAATAGATTTCAGGAACAGATTATAAGGGTGATTCCAAAGACAGAAGTGTATAATGTTAACTTGGATTGAAATTATCAATGTGTGTTCAGTTTCTACTTATTCTAGACTGTCTTTTCTACAGTAGCAAATAATTTGAATTATTAACCTACTATGTTGACAGAAAGTAGTTTAAATACTAAAGCTGTCTTTAAGTAACTAACACTGTCCAAGCAAAGTGGTCACGTATAACCTGTTAACCTGTTTATAAATACGTCTTCCAGGAAGGCCCAGAAGATAGTATTTTCTCTAAAGCCTAAAATGCATTGGAGAGATGATCACAAGCATTCATTACATACATATACATACATTTAATATACAATGTGTATTAATTTCAGGGAGTGAGGGACACAACATACGCCTATTGACATCAATACAGATACTAGGATCTTGTGGCGACAGAAGATAAGTAATGATTTAACTATGGTTACAAGGTGGGCAAGGTTACCATAACAGGTAACTTATCCAAAATTTCCCCCATTGTACATAGATGAGCATTCCATTAAAGTCTTAATGTCTTAATGATTAGTATAAAGAAAAAACACTACACCTAATTTGAACTGTACTATGGAGAGTCAAGGAACCATTTTTTCCTTTGTGGTCTTGAGTTTGTCCAATACCCAGAGCTCCTTGACAGAAGGGATATAATGTATCTAATATATAAAGAAGCACATAAGAAGCAACTGATAAAATACAGCATATAAAATGATTAGGTATTTCACATTTCTGGAGGGTAAAAGCAAAAGGAGCAAAACTTATAAAAGATAAATTATTTGAGATGGGAAAAGCTTGAACACAATAGAAATGACTTGGTCTAAATACTTAAAGAAGAGTCAGTATGAGCAGTGGTTTAAACTATCAGCTTCAAGAACAGTGAAAAAATATTTTTATTAGGTTGGTGTAAAAGTAATTGTGGTTTAGCATTGTTGAACTTCACCTTGATATTGGAATACATTCTTAAATGTGGTTATGTTATACATCATTTTAATGCACATTTCTCACTTTGTTTTTTTGCTAATGACTTACTACTTGCTGTGCATTTTATATTGATTTTAAACTATGGAAATGATGTTAGACTAAAAAGCAAATCCGAGCGATTTTCTTATTTGAGTTCAAAATGGGACATAAAGCAGCAGAGACAACTTGCAACATGGACAAATTTGGTCCAGGAACTGCTAACAAATGTACAGTGCAGTGGTCATTTTGAAAAGCAGACAACAGCCTTGAAGATAAGGAGCATAGTGGCCAGCCGTTGGAAGTGGACGAAGACCAATTGAGAGCCATCATTGAAGCTGATCCTTGTACAACAACAACATAAGTTGCTAAAGAACTCTACAGCAACCATTTCATGGGCGCTTGTCATTTGAAACAAACTGGAAAGGTGAAAAATCAAAAAGTGAGTGCCTCATTAGCTGACTGAAAATCAAAAATAGTTGTTGTCTTGAAGAGTTGTCTTCATTTACTCTATGCAACAACATAGGACCGCTTCTTAATGGGATTGTAACGTGCAAAAAAGTATATTTTATTCAACAATCTGAGATGATCAGTTCAGTGGTTGGACCAAGAAGAAACTCCGAACCACTTCCCAAAGCCAAACTTGCATCTAAAAAAAGTCATGGTCACTGTTTGGTGGTCTGCTGCCCATCTGACCCACTGCAGATTTCTGAGTCCCAGCGAAACCATTACAATTGAGAAGTATGCTTAGGAAATCAATGAGATGCATGGAGAACTACAGCGCAACCAACACTGATCAACAGAAAGGGCCCAATTCTGTAGGACAGTACCTGACAGCTTGTCGCACAACCAATGCTTCAGAAGCTGAGTGAATTAAACTAAGAAGTTTTGCCTCATCTCCCATATTCCCCTGACCTCTTGCCAACCAATTACTGCTTCTTCAAGGATCTCAACAATTTTTTGCAGAGAAAATGCTTCCACAACCAGCCAGAGGCAGAAAATGCTTTCCAAGAGTTTGTCAAATCCTAAAGCACATATTTTTATGCTACAAGAATAAACAAACTTATTTCTTGTTGTAAACATGTTGATTGTAATGGTTCCTATTTTGATTTATAAAGATGTGTTTGAACCTAGTTATGATTTAAAATTCATGGTCCAAAAGCGCAATTATGTTTGCACCAACCTAATAAAATGCTAAATTGTTATTTACATGAAGGATTTTGTCCACTTATCTACTAGACAATTTAGCAAATTGAAATAATCGAAATAGGAACAACATTTTTAATTAGTAATAGATAGAACTAACTTGCCTTAAACTACATAGATAATTTTAGAAATTATGGATGGTGGTGTGAATATTGAATGATTCACATTATTATACTGATATAATTACTGTTTTAATTATTTAAATCCATAGAGCAAATCCATTTTTAATCTTCTTAAGTTAATAAATCCCATTTAATATGGAGAAACAATGTTTAATATACATTTTTTGGCTAAGATTGAGATTTATGAATTGCTGCCCTTTTTGGTAAGATTTATGCCCTTTATGGTAAGAACTAGAAAAAATATCTTTTTCTGGTATCAGTATAAAAGATCATATGTTTGCTTATTTGCATGTTATTATATGTGCTTTAATCTTAAATCCAGTAGATAGTTTCAAATGAAAGGAAATTATTTTACGACAAATAGTCTTTCAAGTCATACATTAATAATCAAGTTAAGAATTTAATAACCTATGTAAAATTGGCTTTATTTAAACATTTCAACTTTGATTATTTTCTGTTAACATAAGAAAGCACTTCGCTAAAGTTGTAAGGAGACCTTTGATTGGATTGCAACAATACCACATCATGGGTAAGGACAGTAAATCTGGCAACAAAATGTTTAAGTTTTGCATTTTATACATACATATTATATATCTGTACATATTATAAACATATTATAAATATTTGTAGCCAGATCATTTGAAGGCTTGATAAATTTTTATCAAAGTTTGTACATATTTTATGAAAGTTACCAGTTATGCTTTACTAACTAGTGCAATGGATTTTCGGAGAAGGCAAAGACCACCCACTCCAGTGCCCTTGCCTGGAATATCCCATGGACAGGGGAGCCTGGTAGGCTGCAGTCCATGGGGTCGCTAAGAGTTGGACATGACTGAGCGACTTCACTTTCACTTTTCACTTTCCTGCATTGGAGAAGGAAATGGCAACCCACTCCAGTGTTCTTGCCTGGAGAATCCCAGGGGCGGGGGATCCTGGTGAGCTGCCGTCTATGGGGACGCACAAAGTCAGACACAACTGAAGCGACTTAGCAGCAGCAGCAATGGATTTTTACTTTTAATCCCTGTGCCCAATTTTGGAGTTAAGAAGGTTGTTGGTAATAAATATATGATGTACACTTAAGAAAAAAAAAAAAACCTGCTTACTCTTCCCTGATATATTTACATTTAACTTCCTCACAGTGTTGCTGTCATTGTTAAGTTTGCAGTGCATCTAAAATGCTTATAGAAGTACCTAGTACATATTAAGACTATATATGCTATAAGGTAAAGCTCGATCTTAATCTTGGCAAGAAAGGTATATGCAACTAAGACATACTTGGTAAATTCAGGTATTAATGTTTACATTCAGAAATACTAAAGGCTTGAGCAGCATCAAAATACCAGAGTGATTCCTGTGGTGTGTAGAGATGTCTAGTTTAGAATTAGAATAAATAAATTCTCATGACATTATTTACATAATATACGATTTAAAAACTCATAAGCCCTCCTTTACTCTAAACAAAAATATGAATAATGACCCTAAACCATATATTTAGGAGAATTTGATGAAAAAACCATGTGTTTTATAAACTTCTGGTTATTCACTCTTGAAATGGGAGCTCAGGAGCCAGTTTTCTGCAGTGGGATTCTAATATTTAGGGTTGGATATCAGAGTGCAGGGGCTTCCCTGGTAGCTCAGAGGTTAAAGCATCTGCCTTCAATGTGGAAGACTCAGGTTCAATCCCTGGGCCGGGAAAATCCCCTGGAGAAGGAAATGGCAACCCACTCCAGTATTCTTGCCTGGAGAATCCCATGGATGGAGGAGCCTGGTGGGCTAGAGTCCACGGCATCGCAAAGAGTTGGACACGACTGAGCGACTTCACTTATCAGAGTGCAGGACCTGGCCCTGCTCTTGGGATAAAAAGGATGGCAAGGTTGGTTTGAAGCCACAGGAGAGGCAGGTAGAAAGAAAGCACAGGATCAGAAAAGATGGGTCTGTAAAAGGCAGACAAAGTGAAATGTACAGGTTCAATGAATATTCTGGAGAGACTAAGAAAGGAAAGGCTTTTTTAAATCCATGAATAGAAAGAGAATGCTTTAGTGTACTCAATTGGATCAGCCTTAACACTCTAAAGCATTAAGTATAAGTCATATGTATTAAATAGCAGCTACCCAACCCATTAATGGTGTCTCAGGCAGACTATTATTCTCTTACTTGGTAGCTCATTGGTAAAGAATACACCTGCCAAGCAGGAGATACAGGTTCAATCCCTGGTTTGGGAAGATCCCCTGGAGGAAAAAAAATGGCAACATACTCCACTATTCTTCCTTGGGAAATCCCATGGGTAGAGGAGTTTGCTGGGCTACAGTCTGTGGGGTTGCAAAAGAGCCAGACACAACTTAGCAACTAAATAATAATTATTATTTTCACAGAAGGGAAGCATCTACTGTCTTCACCCATTAGTTAATCCATATGAAACAATACATTTAAGGTAGAAGATTGCTTCAGCTCTCTGCTGTGGATCCCCTGTTTTTTAAGGCTAGCTCCTCTTCAAGGCATTTAGACACAAGGCATACAAGCAAAGCGGTATCAGTGCTGTTTTTCAGCGAATTCTGGGTAATTCTCATCACAGTAGACTATCAAAACCTTCCTGGACCTGCCATACTTTCAATTAGGGGCTTCCATTTGTGAGCTACTGCTGATCCTGATCGTCTTATTTTCTCCTTTAGACTAGGTTGCATTTACATTATGTATACTTCTTCTTCTTCTTTCAGCATCTATCTTTTCTACTTTGGAGCTTAAGACAGATGATATTTTCTAAAAATGAACACAGTAACAAATATATATATATATATTTTTTCTTATCATTTCATGTTAATACCCTTCTTTTGAGAGATGAAGGTCTCCATTATCTATTCTTGAAACAGGTAGACCCTGTAACTCTTTTGATCAATATATGATAATGAAAGTGATGCTATGTGACATCTAAGGTTTCTGCCTGACTCTCCTTTTAAAAGTTTTTTTTTTTAATTTATTTTAAATTGGAGAATAATTGCTTTACAATATTCTGTTGGTTTCTGTCATACAAGTGGAACCGGCCATAAGTATGCGTATGTTCCTTCCATCTTGAACCTCCCTCCCCCCCCACTCCCCTCCCCACCCCTCGAGGTTGTTGCAGAGACTGGTTGAGCTCCCTCTGCTATATGGCACATTCCACTAGTTAGCTATTTTACATATGGTGACATATACATTTCAATGCTGCTCTCTCAATTCATCCTACCATCTCCTTCCCCTGCTGTGTCCACAGTTCTATTCTCAGTGTCTGTATCTCTATTCTTGCCTTGCATCTAGGCCTCTCTCTTGAACAAGAATTTGAGGAGCCGTGAGTTAGAATATAAGAAATGTGGTTACACTGAAATCCTACCCTGGACAGCCCCATGAGGAGGCCACACAGAGTCAGAGCTGCTGAGGAAATCCAAGAGTTCTATCCCCCAGGTGTTCCCTATGTTCCCAGCACCCCTTCAGATGATTCTAGTCCCATTCTCCAAGACACCTTAGGTTATACAGAGTACACCGGATATACAGCCCTAATAACTGGGACTGGGCTTTTTAGAAATTGATTTGTAGAATGAATAATGAGTGCATGTTTATATTTTGTGGCAGCATGATACTGCAAAAAAGACCTTACTATTAAAAAGCTTGTTTAACTTAAGGTGACATTTGGATGTTAACTATTTATCCTACATCTAAACTTTGTTCTCTCCCTTTGATGACCATCGTATGAAGAGGTGTTTACCAACATATTTAAATTTTTCACACATATTTATGAAAAATCTAGTAGAACTTTTTCTAGGATATTGTGAGCAGTAGCACTGCTATATAAAATGCTTTTGTTCAAATCATTCTAATTTGAATAGGATGACAGTCCTGTCCAACTGTTAAAGTAAATATAGCTAAAATAATACCATGTATCTAACAAAATGATATATTTAACATGACCTGCATTTTCTTCTAGATTAGGTCCAGCAATTTATCAATTGCCTTCTGGCTAGCAACACATAGTGCAATTGAAAGTTTGACAAAATTCCAAAACTAAATCTGAAATTAATATAATTCAGCAGCAATATGTCACTTCTATAAAGAATAAGATTAAAATTTAATCAAAATTGTATGCCAATTATATTTTATTTTCTATATATTTCATGGTTATAGTAAACACATATATAAATCTTTATATATATATAATTCTATTTGATAAAATATTATATTAACAAACTTTTCAATAATAAAGTATGAGGTTGTTTATGCTTTGATAAATTGACCAAATCAAGTGAAGAGATAAAGATCAAGATGATGTGTAGAAGTAAAGTTAATTGCGGTTTTGTCAAGGGTGAACTTCCCTTTGGTGAGTTATATGTATTTAGTTGTGGCTCAGTGAATGGACTTAGGAAGTAGGCGCTTTTACATCTGGACACAGGTATGTTTCTTTGAAAGAAGAGGCAGCAGAAGTTGACAGGGTCGTACTACAAACAGAAAATAAAATCAATTCTTGTCCTTATTTAAACTCTGATAAATCTCAGATATTGAAGCAGAATTTAAGAATACAACACAAGAAAGAATATGTAAATGTAGGAGACTTTTTGTGGTTAAAAAATTTCAAATACATACTTTACTAAGAAATATCATTGTCTTCAATGTCAGAAAAATAATTTGCTATATAGTCAAGTGGTAGAATGGTAGGCATAATATAACATCAGATTTATCTTATTCTTAAAATATCTTTCATTTGATGCATCTATGTATATAATGCATCCATGTATTTATCTATGTGTTACATTTATATTCATAAGAGAAATAATTCACTGATATAAAATACCTTTAAATTTCTGTACCATCTCAGT
>JAJLRB010005045.1:0-29521 GCA_020976825.1 Odocoileus hemionus | reverse complement strand
TGGTGGCATCTCCTTGCCGGTCAAGGGGGACTAAAAAAAATCAAGAATCATCTCCAACACCACAGTATGGAAAGCAATCAGTTCTCCAGTGCCCAGCCTTCTGTATGGTCCTATTCTCATATCCATACATGGAACTACTGGAAAACCATACCTTTGACTATATGCTGCTGTATAGGTTTGTCATCTAGGTTTGCTGTCTAAGGTTTGCTTTTCTTCTAAGAGCAAGTGTCTTCTAATTTCATGGCTGCAGTCACCATCTACAGTGATTTTGGAGCCCCCCAGAATAAAGTCTTATGACTCCTTTCCATTGTTTTCCCATCTACTTGCCATGAAGTGATGAGACTGATGCCATGATCCTTGTTTTTTGAATGTTGATTTTTAAGCCAACTTTTTCACTCTCCTTTCACTATTCATAAAGAAGCTCTTTAGTTACTCTTTGCTTTCTGCCCTAAGGGTGGCGTCATCTGCATATCTGAGGTGGGTTGATATATCTCCTGGCAATCTTGAATTCAAGCTTAGGATTCATCCAGCCCGGTATTCCCATGATCTACTCTGCATATAAGTTAAATAAACATGGTGACATTATACAGCCTTGACATACTCCCCTCCCAATTTTGAGCCAATCTATTGTTCCATGTCCAGTTGTAACTGTTGCTTTTGACCTGCATACAGATGTCTCAGGCGTCAGGTAAAGTGGTCTGGTGTTCCATCTCTTGAAGAATTTCCACAGTTTGTTGTGAACCACACAGGCAAAGACTTTGGTGTAGTCAATAAAGCAGAAATAGATGCTTGTCTGGACTCTCTTGCTTTTTCGATGATCCAGTAGATGTTGGCAATTTGCTCTCTGGTTCCTCTGCCTTTTCTAAATCCAGCTTGAACATCTGGAAGTTCTCAGTTCATTTTACTGTTGAAAGCCTCGCTTGGAGAATATTTTGAGCATTAGTTTGCTAGTGTGTGAGATGAGTGCAATTGTGCAGTAGTTTGAACATTCTTTGGGACTGCTTTATTTGTGATTGGAATGAAAATTGACCTTTTCCAGTCCTGTGGCCACTGCTGAGTTTTCCAAATTTGCTGGCGTATTGAGCCCAGCACTTTCACAGCAACATCTTTTAGGATTTGAAATAGATCAGCTGGGAATTCCATCACCTCCACTAGCTATGATACTTTAAGTAAAGATTAGTGAATATAAACATTTAGAGGTCATTTTAAGGATCATATAAAATAAAGAGCAAATATAAAACTTCCTCTTACTCTCATAATTTTAATAAATGAATTAAACCATAGTATGCAGTCTTGGAAAACACTTTCGATATATTTTCAAGTTAGCATCATCAATAATGAAGAATTAGGATTATTTTGTATACTTAAATGCTATTTTTAGCCTGCAAATTTAACCTAATCATAGATGAGTCTTCTACTAATTCAAAGGTAATTTATACTAAGTTACCATTGATACAGCCTTCAATTTAAGAAATTTATGGCTTAGGGAATTACATAATGTGGGTTTTTTACATGAGAAATAATAAGCTTACCACATATTGTATGTGTAGAAATGAATCTGGGATAGATGAAAAACAATGGTTTTAATGGCAGCCTTTTCAGTAGTTTTTTTTTTTTTTTTTGTAGTAGAATTTTTAAATGTGATATTTTTAGTCAAAATAACAATATATTTTTCTGTTATGTAATATAACTTTGTTCATAGAGAAAAACTCAATACACTGTATATGTACTTCAAGGCATAATGTTATGAATGTTCTTGAAGCACAGTGTAATCTACTCAGCCACTAATACATACTCACAATACTCAGCATGTCTAATATATAGCATGCTGTTCACTATATATTATTTTATAAATATCATTATATAACTTTGTTTGTAAAGGCTTATCAAAGTAACTAAGTAACAAAAGTAAGAGTAACTAATAGATATATATCCTCATCCAGCCTTGTGGTGAGTAGGCCAAATCAAACTTGTGTCTTAATTAGATAGAGAAAGGGACAGAATGTGCTCTAATTTAAAAACAGTACTCTCCACAGTGGGGTGGCGGGGGAAGATTTGTACTGGGCAATTAGGCATATTTCCACTGCTGCAAGGGCTCAAAAAGTTGATCTCAGGCACTAGTGAAATGAAAGTTCTTCAACATAAACACTGGCCAAACAATGCTTTTTATTATGGGTGATGCAGAGAATAAAAGCTACATATGTCCATATTTATCCTCCAAAAAGTTCTGTAGTTTTTCTACAATACAGAGAAATTATTTTTTAAAAAAGTTTTTGTTTTCACACTTTACTATGAGTATGAAGTCTAATTATAATATTGTCTCTTTTTCTATTTGAATGTGTCAGTTTTCATATTATGACTTTCACACCTGCACTAGCTAAGATTAAACAACCATGTCATCTGAGACCACCCATCAACTAAACTGTGAAAATTAATTTCAATTTCACCTAAAAACTCAACCCCACGCTGCTTTTCTATTACTCCCATACCAGGATATATGTGACTTTCACTTACCAAATGGCTTATTTATTATTGAAGACAACATTCTAAAGAGTTGTGGTGACAAACTCTATCTCATATTTCTATATATCTTTAATAAACACATTTTTATGTTTGAAGGAAGAATATTATAAAATTTTCATATTTCTTTGACATATGTGACTGAAAACTTCCAAAGAAGTTTTATCTTAAACTCTAAAAGTTATTAATACTAGCTGGCAATATGTATGGTGATATTATAAAATAAATATTATTTTTAGGAAGATTTTTAAAATAAATGAGGTAAAAACTGACAAAACTAAAAGAAGAAATTTAGAGAATCTACAATCACAGATGGAGAGTTAATAATGCTGTCTTCAGATACTGATAGAACAAAACCAGACTGATAGTACCAGGAAACTACAGCTCAATATGTATGTGTCTGTGTACATGCACATATATATATATATGAATATGTCTGTAAAATATTTCATAAAACAGTATTTAGAACCCACCAGTATAGAAAGTTACATCATGACCAAGTAGAATTTATTCCTGGAATTCAAGATTGTTTTAACTTTGAAAACCAATCAGTGAAACACATTATGTTAATAAATCAGAACAAAAGCAATCATTTTCACTAAATGCAGATAAATTATCTGACAAAATTCAATATACATAATAAGAATTCTCAGAAAACTCAGATAAGAGGAACTCCTTCAACCTAATATAACTAAAAAAATTAAATAAATAAAGCTAGCATTATACTTAATGATAAATATGAAACGTTTTCTTCTTAAAATCAGGAACAAGAAATGATGGATATCACTATTTCTAATCAGTGCTGTATTATGCTCTTGTTAGTGTTAATCACTCAGTTGTGTCCAACTCTTTGCAATTCCGTGGACTGTGCCCACTAGACTCCTCTGTCCATGGAATTCTCCAGGCAAGAATACTGGACTGGGTAGCCATTCCTTCCTGAAGAGGATCTTCCTGACTCAGGGATTGAACCCAGGTCTCCTACATTGCAGGCAGGTTCTTCACTGTCTGAACCACCAGTGAACCCCACCATGATCCTAGGCAATGAGTGAACCAGAGTGAGTGAGGAGACTGGGAGGAAGAGAGGGAGAGAGAGAATGGTAGAGGGTAAAGGAGACAGAGACAGATTGGAACACAAGAGCACACCTCTTTCGTTTATAGAAGATGTGATGAAGTATGTGAAAAAATTCTAAGGAATCTATGAAAAGTTACTGGACCTAATACACTGTAACATGGTTTATCATGTCATAAAATGATAAGTCAACTTATGAAAAGCAATTATATATACAAATGATTAGAACTTAATATTTAAAAAATAAACTATTACTTAGATTTTAATGACATGAAGCATTTAGGAATAAATTTAACAACATATGCTTCCCTGTGGCTCAGCTGGTAAAGAATCCGCCTGCAACACAGGAGACCTGGGTTCCATCCGTGGGTTGGGAGGATCCCCTGGAGAAGGGAAAGACTACCCACTCCAGTTTATTCTGGCTTAGAGAATTCTATTAACTGTATAGTCCATGGGGTCTCATAGAGTCAGACATACGACTGAGCAACTTTCACTTTCTTTCATTTTAACAACATATATGTGCACACTCCCTAAACTGACAACTATGAAATTCTGTTGACAGAAAGTAACAAATGCTGAAATAGGCCAAGAGTTATACCTTGTTGCTTGATTGGAAGACTCAATATGTTACAATGTAATTTATCCTCACATGGATAATCTATATATTATCTGAAATGCCAACAAAAATTCCATCAAAGTCTATAGAAATCAACAAGATTATTCCAAAATGTGTATGGAAATCCTAAGGACACAGCTTAGTCACAACAGTTTTGAAAAGAGAACAAATTTAAAGAACTAACACTATCTAATTCACTGGCATACTATAAAACTACAATAATCAAGACAGTACATTACTGGTATAAAGATAGAAATGGATCAATGAAACACAATAGATAGTCCAGAAATAGACCCACACTTATAAAAGTGTGGGTTTAAAGTTTAAAGTCAGTTGACTTTAAACAAGCAATTCAAAGAAGGAAAGGCTCCACTTTTCAGTAAATTGTGTTGGAACAACTGGCATTCATATAGACAAAATAAACCTTGAAAACACACATCAAAACATACACCAAAATTAGCTTGAAAATAGATCAGAGAACTAAATTTAAAAGCTAAAACTATAATATTTCTAGGGGAAAACAGTGGTGAAGTCTTTTGACATATTAGGTTATGAAAAGATTACATTTAACCAGACCACAAAAAGCATAAACTATTAAAAAACTGTTAAAATTTTGTCATCAAAATTTAAAACCTCTTCTACTTGAGAATGTTCTTTTATATATGTCTATGTATGTTTGTGTATACATATATTCAAACTTGTATCTAGAATAATCTTACAATGTACTAATAGCACAACTAGTCAAGTTATATATAGGCAAATATTTGAACAGATATTTGGCAAAAGTATGTATACAATAGCTAATATTTATAGAAAGATATTCCATATAACTAGTCAGGGACACAAATTAAAACTAAAATGAAATATCAATATAAACCCATTAGAATGACAGACATTTAAAAGTTAGAAGTGTCTTTTAAAAAAAGGATGACTTTGACCATAAAACCTAGTAATCCTACTGATATTTATAAAGAAATGAAAATATATGCCCATAAAAATGAATATATAGTAGATGAGTCCACTGATATGAAATTCTAAAACTACCAAAAACTAATCTTTTTAATAACAGAAATGAGATTATTACTCTCCTGGGCCAAGCGAGTGGTGGGGCAACAAAGAGTGGTATTGGTGATGGTTTTGGGACGTACTGTTGAAATGGTTGAGAAATAATTAAATATTTGGGTTAAAGGCTTGGTTTCAGCTTTATTTATTCTTTAGTGGTTACTTGGGTATATAAATATGTCACTACCATACACACACACACACACAGACACACATATACTTACATGAAATGGGTTTATTTGACTCAAACAATGTTACCTGTATAAAATGCCAAACTGTGACCAAATCTCACTGAATGTTTTCAAAAGATTCAGTATTAAAACTTTTGAAATATAAAATTTTATCACTCTAAAAGAGAAAAAAAAGACTGGAAAAAACACAGGGAATAGTAGATTCTTTTTTTTACTTCCTTTAATTAAAAAATTTTTATTTTTCTCTTTTTACTTATTTAAATTATGAAAGTATGACAACCCATTTACTGGAGACTTAGAAAATACAGGACAAGGTTACATATATTTAAGAATGGAGTTTTAATCAGAAAATTATTTAGATTGATTATATTCTTTTTTTTCATTTATTTTTATTAGTTAGAGGCTAATTACTTTACAATATTGTAGTGGTTTTTGTCATACATTGACATGAATCAGCCATGGATTTACAAGTATTCCCATCCCGATCCATCCTCCCACCTCCCTCTCCACCCGATTCCTTTGGGTCTTCCGAGTGCACCAGGCCCAAGCACTTGTCTCATGCATCCAACAAATAATTTCACAATTTGTATGGAAATACAAAAAACCTCGAGTAGATTGATTATATTCTTTGCAACCAAAGATGGAGAGGCTCTATCAGTCCAGTCCAGTTCAGTCGCTCAGTTGTGTCTGACTCTTTGCAACCCCATGGACCACAGCATGCCAGGCCTCCCTATCCATCCCAACTCCTGGAGTTTATCCAAACTCATGTCCATTGAATCAGTGATGCCATCCAACCATCTCATCCTCTGTTGTCCCCTTCTCCTCCTGCCTTCAATCTTTTCTAGCATCAGGGTCTTCTCAAATGAGTCAGCACTTTGCATCAGGTGGCCAAAATATTGGAGTTTCAGCTTCAACATCAGTGCTTCCAATGAACACTTAGGACTGATCTCCTTTAGGATGGACTGGTTGGATCTCCTTGCAGTTCAAGGGACTCTCAAGGGTCTTCTCCAACACCACAGTTCAAAAGCATCAACAAAAACAAGACTAGGAGCTGACTGTGACCCAGATAATGAAATCCTTATTGCAAAATTCAGACGTAAGAAAGTAGGGAAAACCACTAGGCCATTTAGGTATGATCTAAATCAAATCCTTTATACAGTGGAAGTGACAAATAAATTCATTAGATCTGATAGACAGAGTGCCTGAAGAAATATGGATGGAGGTTCGTGTCATTGTACAGGAGACAGGGATCAAGATCATCCCCAGGATAAAGAAGGCAAAAAGGCAAAATGTTGTTGGAGGAGGCCTTACAAATAGCTGTGAAAAGAAGAGAAGCAAAAAGCAGAGGAGAAAAGGAAAGATATGCTCATTTGAATGCAGACTTCCAAAGAATAGCAAGGGGAGATAAGAAAACCTTCCTCAGGATTCAATGCAAAGAAATAGAGGAAAACAACAGAATGGGAAAGACTAGAGATCTCTTCCAAAAAGTCAGAGATACCAAGGGAACATTTCATGGAAAGATGGACACAATAAATGGACACAATAAATGGACACAATAAGTGGACAGAAATGGTATGGACCTAACAGAAGCAGAAGATATTAAGAAGAGGTGGCAAGAATACACAGAAAAACTATACAAAAAAGATCTTCATGACCCAGATAACCATGATGGTGTGATCATTCACCTAGAGCCAGACATCCTGGAATGTGAAGTCAAGTGGGCCTTTGGAAGCATCACTACATACAAAGCTAGTGGGGGTGATGGAATTCCAGTTGAGTTATTTCAAATCCTAAAAGACGACGCTGTGAAAGTGCTGCACTCAATATGCCAGTGTATTTGGAAAACTCAGCAGTGGCCACAGGACTGGAAAAGGTCAGTTTTCATTACAGTCCCACAGAAAGGCAATGCCAAAGAATGTTCAAACTACCACACAATTGCACTCATCTCACATGCTAGCAAAGTAATGCTCAAAATTCTCTAAGCCAGGCTTCAACAGTACATGAACCACAAATTTCCAGATGTTCAAGCTGGATTTAGAAAAGGCAAAAGAACCAGAGATCAAATTGGAATGAGATCGAAAACCTGTTGGATCATTGAAAAAGCAAGAGAGTTTCAGAAAAAAATATCTTATTTCTGCTTTATTGACTACACAAAGCCTTTTACTGTGTGGATCACAAAAACTGTGAAAAAATTTTTTAAGAGATGGGAATACCTGACCACCTCACCTGTCTCCTGAGAAATCTGTAAGCAGGTCAAGAAGCAACAGTTGGAACTGGACATAGAACAACAGACTGGTTCAAAATTGGGAAAGGAATATATCAAGGCTGTATATTGCCACCCTGCATATTTAACTTATATGCAGAGTACATCATGCAAAATGCCAGGCTGGATGAAGCACAACCCAGAATTAAGATTGCTGGGACAAATATCAATAACCTTAGATATGCAGATGATGCCACCCTTATGGTAGAAAACAAAGAGGAACTAAAGAGCTTCTTGATGAAAGTGAAAGAGGAGAGTGAAAAAGCTGAATTAAAACTCAACATTCAGAAAACTAAGATCATGGCATCCAGTCCCATCATTTCATGGCAAAAAGATGGGGAAACAATGGAAACCGTGAGAGACTTTATTTTGGGTGGGTGGGGGGCTCCAAAATCACTTCAGATGGTGACTGCAGCCATGAAATTAAAAGACAGTTGCTCCTTGGAAGAAAAGCTATGACCAACCTAGACAGCTTATTAAAAAGCAGAGACATTACTTTGCCCACAAAGTTCTGTCTAGTCAAAGCTATGGTTTTTCCAGTAGTCATATATGGATGTGAGAGTTGGACTATAAAGCAACCTGAGTGCCAAAGAATTGATTCTTTTGAAATGTGGTATTGGAGAAGACTCTTGAGGGTCCTTTGGACTGCAAGGACATCCAACCAGTCAATCCTAAAGGAAATCAGTCCTGAAACTCCAATATTTTGGCCACCTTATGCAAAGAACTGACTCACTGGAAAAGACCCTGATGTTGGGAAGGATTGAAGGTGGGAGGAGAACAGGATGACAGAGGATGAGATGGTTGGATGGCATCACCATCTCGATAGACATGAATTTGAGTAAGCTCTGGGAGTTGGTTGATGGACAGGGAAGCCTGGCGTGCTGCAGTCCATGGAGTCGCAAACAGTTGGACACAACTCAGCAACTCAACTGAACTGAACTGATGCCTGCCCATCCCTTCTCCAGTGTGCTGAGAAGATCCGCTGGAGAAAGGATAGGCTATCCACTCCAGTATTCTTGGGCTTTGCTGGTGGCTCCTCTGGTAAAGAATCAGCCTGCAATGTGGGATTCCTGGGTTCCATTCCTGAGTTGGGAAGATCCCCTGGAGAAGGGAATGGCTACCCACTCCAGTATTCTGGCCTGGAGAATTCCATGGACTGTATAGTCCAAGGGGTTGCATAGAGTCAGACACAACTGAGC
Source organism: Odocoileus hemionus (assembly GCA_020976825.1). Lineage (NCBI taxonomy): Eukaryota > Metazoa > Chordata > Mammalia > Artiodactyla > Cervidae > Odocoileus > Odocoileus hemionus. Next base: position 20,601 of record JAJLRB010005045.1, on the reverse strand, counting down.
AACTTTCACTTTCACTTTCATGCCCTTCCCTTAAACCCCACTACTACTACTATCACATCTGTACACTAAAGAGAGAACGGATGGAGAGATCTTCAAATGTAATGTGAGAGGGACCATTTAGAGAGCTTGGTCAGATGTTGTTATGGGCTGAACTGTGTCCTCCAAAAAGATACATTGCAATGTTAGTCCCAGGTAGTTATGAATGTGACCTACATGAAAACAGGGTCTTTGCAGATGTAGCCAAATTAAGATGAGGTTATTAAGGTAGTCTGATTCGGTATAACCATTGTCCTTAGAAGAGGGAAAGACACAGAGGGGAGTGCCATGGCATGATAAGAGGCGGAGATAGAGATTGATGTGCTGCCATTGTAAGCCTAGGAATACAAGGATCGCTGGCAAGCCTCTAGAAGCTAGAAAAAAGCACAAAAACATTTCTCCCTAAGATTTCTGAATTCTAGCCTTCAGAACAGTGAGACAAATTTCTTACTGTTTTCAGTCTCTCAGTTTGTGTTTCTTTGCTGTGTCAGACCTAGAAAACAAAGATATTTTCATTAGTTGAGATAAGAAATATAGAGGAAACCTAAGAGGATGAGCTAGTTTGATTAGGTGTTCCAGTGATTGGAATAAGGAGCAAGTTGCTTCTGTGTTGGCTTCAGATCCTACTCTTATTTTTAATCAGGCCAAAGACCATACAAATATTTCTTGTGGACCATGTATCGTTCATTTGGCAGAGGATGGAGTTAAGTCCTGTCCAGGTCAAGAGAATTGTCCTCATGGAAAACAAAAAATTTTATGGAGTGTATTGCTGGAAAGTTAGACTCTGGAAAAGAATTCCCAGGGAAAGGAATGCACAGTCAATATTAATTCAGTGGTGCTTTAGTAGATGGGACCAGAATGAATAAAGGAGAAAAGGAGTGAGCTTTAATGATTAGTAAAGCACAGAATATTTTAAGCTCTTTCATGAAAGTAGCCATCATTAGGAATTTTATGTATCATTTTCCTTATTTTTGCTCTGATCCTGGAGGGCTCAGAAACGGCAGCTGCTGCTGCTAAGTCACTTCAGTCGTGTCCGATTCTGTGCGACCCCATAGATGGCGGCCCACCAGGCTCCTCCATCCATGGGATTTTCCAGGCAAGAGTACTGCAGTGGGGTGCCATTGCCTTCTCCAATAAATAAGTTCACCTGTATCTTTTTTTAGATTCCACATATAAGTGATATCATATGTTTGGGTTTCTCTGCCTGACTTACTTCACCTAGTATGATGATCTCTAGGTCCATCCATATTGCATTATTTCATTCTGTTTTATGGTTGAGTAACATTTCCTTCAGGGCTTCCCAGGTAGCTCAGTGATAAAGAATATGCCTGCCAACATGGGAGATGTGGGTTCTCTAAGATCCCCTAGAGAAGGAAATGAGAACCCACTCCAGTACTCTTGCCTGGAAAATCCCAAGGACAGAGGGTGCCTAAATTCTTCGAAAGAACATTTGAATGCTGAGCAAATTTCACAAAAGAACTTCTGATCGCTAGCAGAGGACATCAGGCGCCCAGAAAAGCAGCCCATTGCCTTCGAAGGGAGGTAGGACAAAATATAAACGATAATAAGGGAGTCAAAAGAGCTACGGACGGAGACCCGTCCCGGGAAGGGAGTCTTAATAGAGGAAGTTTCCAATCACCAGGAAACCCTCTCACTGGCGGGACTGGGGGAAGTTTTCGGCACTGTAACTGGGAGGAAAAATTAAACAAGGCCCACAGATTACGTGCCTAAAAGCAACTCCCAGCAGAAAAGTACCCCAGACGCCCGTACCCGCCAGGAACAAGCAGGGCGGAACGGAGAGGAGCGGGCGGCATTGCTTAGGGTGAGGTCCGGCCCGAAGACCCTGAGAGCAATCGGAGGGAGCTTTTTTAAACTGTGGGATAGCAAGGGACAAAATTAACCGGCCCGAACACACTGCCGGCGGTTCGCAAAACAAAGGGACTGAGAATCTCCAGAGAAGAGCCGGCCCATCCCCGCTGGAGGTAGGAGGCAGAGGGGAGGGGAAAAGGGCAAATTCAGCCCCTGAGAAGCCACCCCCTCCCACACTGCAAACAGGCCTCCGGGTTCTAGCTAAAGACTTCCTGAGACCCGACTGGCGGTGCGTGCTGGGGCCGCGGAGGGAAAAAGCGCGCCGTACCCGGGGAGAGAGGGCGCCCAAGCCTCTGGCTGCCTGGGCCGCTCGCCGCGGGGGAAAAGGCGCACCGCACCCGGGAGAGTACGCCCAAGCCTCTGGCTGCCTGGGCCGCTCGCCGCGGAGGGAAAAGGCGCGCCGCACCTAGGGAGAATACGCCCAAGCCTCTGGCTGCCTGGGCCGCCGCGGAGGGATAAGGCGTGCTGCACCCGGGAGAGTACGCCTAAGCCTCTGGCTGCCTGAACCGCTCAGGCCGGGGAAGGCACAAAACGCAGGAGCAACCGAATCTGCGCATTTGTGGAGTACCCGAAAACTGGAACCGCACTCAACGCAGGGCCCGCTCCATATAGAGCAGCCGGGAGCCTGAGCAGTGTAGACGGCGAAAGCACAGACACCCGTGAGCGGGGCAAACCCAGTGTGGCCGGAACACGGTGAGCGCTATCCACACAGAGCGGTGTCTGTCTGCAGCGCCCCGCCCTCCCCGTAGCAGGACTGAACTGAACTAGAGAACCTAAATAAGAGATCACCTCCGCCCGCCTGTGTCAGGGCGGAAATTAGACACCAAAGAGACAGCAAACAGAAGCCAAATAAACAAAGGGAACCGCTTCAGAAAGGACCGGTGCAACAGATTAAAATCCCTGAAGGTAACACCGAATACACGGGAAGGGGCCTACAGATATTGAGAAGTGTAAGCTGGAAAGAGGAGCTATCTGAAATTGAACTGAACCTACGCTGACCGCAACAACCTCAGAGAAATTGTAGATATATATGTACATTTTTTTTTTTTTTTAATTAAAAAAAAAAATTTTTTTTTTTTTTTTCCCTTTTTTTTTTTTTTTTAAATTTTTTATTTTTTTCTCTTTCATTTTCTTTTATAATTCCCTATTACTCCCCCATTACTCCTCAACTTTCATTTTCATATATTTTTACGATTTTTTTATTTGGGAAAAAAAAATTTTTTTTTTTTTTTTTTTTTTTTTTTTTTTTTTTTTTTTTCTTTTTCTTGTTTTTTCTCTCCTATTTCCTTTTAGAGTCCTCTAATACTCCTCTATTATTCCTTAACTTTCACTTTCATTTCACTATAGCCACAAAAAAAAAAAAGAGAGAGAGAAACCCTATTTTAAAACTGAACTTCATATACAGTTCCAAATTTTTTTTTGTGTGTTTTTGTTTTTAAATATTGTATTTCAAAGAGTCTAACCTCTACACTAGATTTTCAATCTTTGTTATTCTCCCTCAGAACACCTCTACTTCCTCCATTCCCCTTCTCTTCCCAATCCAACTCTGTGAATCTTTGTGGGTGTCTGGGCTACAGAGAACACTTTGGGAACAGATAACTGCGTAGATCTGTCTCTCTCCTCTTGAGTCCCCTTTTTCTCCTCCTGCTCACCTCTATCTCCTTCCTCCCTCTCCTATTCTTCATGTAACTCTGTGAACCTCTCTGGTTGTCTCTCACGGTGGAGAATCTTTTCACCATTAACCTAGAAGTTTTATTATCAGTACTGTATAGTTGGAGAAGCCTTGAGACTATTAGAAGAATAAAACAAATCCAGAGGCAGGAGACTTGAGCCCAAATCCTGAGAAAACCAGAAAACTCCTGACCACACGGAACATTAAGGAATAAGAGACCATCCAAAAGCTTCCATACCTACACCAAAACCAACCACCACCCAAGAGCCAATAAGCTCCAGTACAAGACATACCACGCAAATTCTTTAGCAACGCAGGAACATAGACCTGAGTGTCAACATACAGGCTCTCCAAAGTCACACCTAACACAGAGACCCATCGCAAAGCTCATTACTGGACACTCCATTGCACTCCAGAGAGAAGAAATCCAATTCCACGCACCAGAACGCTGACACAAGCTTCCCTAACCAGGAAACCTTGACAAACCAATCGTCCAACCCCACCCACTGGGTGAAACCTCCACAATAAAAAGGAACCTCAAACCACAAGAATACAGAAAGCCCACTCCAGACACAGCAATCTAAACATGATGAAAAGGCAGAGAAATACCCAACAGCTAAAGGAACATGAAAAAAGCCCACCAAGTCAAACAAAAGAGGAGGAAATAGGGAATCTACCTGAAAAAGAATTTAGAATAATGATAATAAAAATGATCCAAAATCTTGAAAACAAAATGGAGTTACAAATAAATAGCCTGGAGACAAAGATTGAGAAGATGCAAGAAATGTTTAACAAGGACCTAGAAGAAAAAAAAAAAAAAATCAATTAAAAATTAATAATGAAATAAATGAGATCAAAAACACTCTGGAGGGAACCATGAGTAGAATAACAGAGACAGAAGATAGGATAAGTGAGTTAGAAGATAAAATGGTGGAAATAAATGAAGCAGAGAGGAAAAAAGAAAAAAGAATAAAAAAAAAAATGAGGACAACCTCAGGGACCTCTGGGACTATGTGAAACGCCCCAACATTCGAATCATAGGAGTCCCAGAAGAAGAAGACAAAAAGAAAGGCCATGAGAAGATACTCGAGGAGATAATTGCTGAAAACTTCCCTAAAATGGGGAAGGAAATAGCCAACCAAGTTCAAGAAACCCAGAGAGTCCCAAACAGGATAAACCCAAGGCGAAACACCCCAAGACACATATTAATCAAATTAACAAAGATCAAACACAAAGAACAAATATTAAAAGCAGCAAGGGAGAAACAACAAATAACACACAAAGGGATTCCCATAAGGATAACAGCTGATCTATCAATAGAAACCCTTCAGGCCAGAAGGGAATGGCAGGACATACTTAAAGTAATGAAAGAGAATAACCTACAACCTAGATTACTCTACCCAGCAAGGATCTCATTCAGATATGAAGGAGAACTCAAAAGCTTTACAGACAAGCAAAAGCTGAGAGAATTCACCACCACCAAACCAGCTCTTCAACAAATACTAAAGGATCTTCTCTAGACAGGAAACGCAGAAAGGTGGTATAAAAGTGAACCCCAAACAACAAAATAAATGGCAACAGGACCATACCTATCAATAATTACCTTAAATGTAAATGGGTTGAATGCCCCAACCAAAAGACAAAGGCTGGCTGAATGGATACAAAAGCAAGACCCCTATATATGCTGTCTACAAGAGACCCACCTCAAAGCAAGGGACACATACAGACTAAAAGTGAAGGGCTGGAAAAAAATATTCCACGCAAACGGAGACCAAAAGAAAGCAGGAGTCGCAATACTCATATCAGATAAAATAGACTTTCAAATTAAGTCTGTGAAAAGAGACAAAGATGGACACTACATAATGATCAATGGATCAATCCAAGAAGAAGATATAACAATTATAAATATATATGCACCCAACATAGGAGCACCGCAATATGTAAGGCAAACGCTAACGAGTATGAAAGAGGAAATTAATAGTAACACAATAATAGTAGGAGACTTTAATACCCCACTCACAACTATGGATAGATCAACTAAACAGAAAATGAACAAGGAAACACAAACTTTAACGGACACAATGGACCAGCTAGACCTAATTGACATCTATAGGACATTTCACCCCAAAACAATCAACTTCACCTTTTTCTCAAGTGCACACGGAACCTTCTCCAGAATAGATCACATCCTGGGCCATAAATCTAGTCTTGGTAAATTCAAAAACATTGAAATCATTCCAGTCATCTTTTCTGACCACAGTGCAGTAAGATTAGATCTCAATTACAGGAAAAAAATTATTAAAAATTCAAACATATGGAGGCTAAACAACACGCTTCTGAATAACCAACAAATCATAGAAGAAATCAAAAAAGAAATCAAAATATGCATAGAAATGAATGAAAATGACAACACAACAACCCAAAACCTATGGGACACTGTAAAAGCAGTGCTAAGGGGAAGATTCATAGCATTACAGGCCTACCTCAAGAAACAAGAAAAAAGTCAAATAAATAACCTAACTCTACACCTAAAGCAACTAGAGGAAGAAGAAATGAAGAACCCCAGGGTTAGTAGAAGGAAAGAAATCTTAAAAATTAGGGCAGAAATAAATGCAAAAGAAACTAAAGAGACCATAGCAAAAATTAACAAAGCTAAAAGCTGGTTTTTTGAAAAAATTAACAAAATTGACAAACCATTAGCAAGACTCATTAAGAAACAAAGGGAGAAGAACCAAATTAACAAAATTAGAAATGAAAATGGAGAGATCACAACAGACAACACTGAAATACAAAGGATCATAAGAGACTACTACCAGCAGCTCTATGCCAATAAAATGGACAACTTGGAAGAAATGGACAAGTTCTTAGAGAAGTATAACTTTCCAAAACTGAACCAGGAAGAAATAGAAGATCTTAACAAAACGATCACAAGCAAGGAAATCGAAACTGTAATCAGAAATCTTCCAGCAAACAAAAGCCCAGGACCAGATGGCTTCACAGCTGAATTCTACCAAAAATTTAGAGAAGAGCTAACACCTATCTTACTCAAACTCTTCCAGAAAATTGCAGAAGAAGGTAGACTTCCAAACTCATTCTATGAGGCCACCATCACCCTAATTCCAAAACCAGACAAAGATGCCACAAAAAAAGAAAACTACAGGCCAATATCACTGATGAACATAGATGCAAAAATCCTTAACAAAATTCTAGCAAACAGAATCCAACAACATATTAAAAAAATCATTCATCATGACCAAGTGGGCTTTATCCCAGGAATGCAAGGATTCTTTAATATCCGCAAATCAATCAATGTAATACACCACATTAACAAATTGAAAGATAAAAACCATATGATTATCTCAATAGATGCAGAAAAAGCCTTTGACAAAATTCAACATCCATTTATGATTAAAACTCTCCAGAAAGCAGGAATAGAAGGAACATACCTCAACATAATAAAAGCTATATATGACAAACCCACAGCAAGCATCACCCTCAATGGTGAAAAATTGAAAGCATTTCCCCTGAAATCAGGAACAAGACAAGGGTGCCCACTCTCACCACTACTATTCAACATAGTTTTGGAAGTTTTGGCCACAGCAATCAGGGCAGAAAAAGAAGTAAAAGGAATCCAGATAGGAAAAGAAGAAGTGAAACTCTCGCTGTTTGCAGATGACATGATCCTCTACATAGAAAACCCTAAAGACTCTACCAGAAAATTACTAGAGCTAATCAACGAATACAGTCAAGTTGCAGGATATAAAATTAACACACAGAAATCTCTTGCATTCCTATACACTAACAATGAGAAAACAGAAAGAGAAATTAAGGAAACAATACCATTCACCATTGCAACAAAAAGAATAAAATACTTAGGAGTATATCTACCTAAAGAAACAAAAGACCTATACATAGAAAACTATAAAACACTGATGAAAGAAATCAAAGAGGACACAAGCAGATGGAGAAATATACCGTGTTCATGGATTGGAAGAATCAATATTGTCAAAATGGCTATACTACCCAAAGTAATCTATAGATTCAATGCAATCCCTATCAAACTACCAACAGTATTTTTCACAGAACTAGAACAAATAATTTCACAATTTGTATGGAAATACAAAAAACCTCGAATAGCCAAAGTAATCCTGAGAAAGAAGAATGGAACTGGAGGAATCAATCTGCCTGACTTCAGACTCTACTACAAAGCCACAGTCATCAAGACAGTATGGTACTGGCACAAAGACAGAAATATAGATCAATGGAACAGAATAGAAAGCCCAGAGATAAGTCCACGAACCTATGGTCACCTTATCTTCGACAAAGGAGGCAAGGATATACAATGGAAAAAAGATAACCTCTTTAACAAGTGGTGCTGGGAAAACTGGTCAACCACCTGTAAAAGAATGAAACTAGAACACTTTCTAACACCATACACAAAAATAAACTCAAAATGGATTAAAGATCTAAATGTAAGACCAGAAACTATCAAACTCCTAGAGGAGAACATAGGCAAAACACTCTCCGACATAAATCACAGCAGGATCCTCTATGACCCACATCCCAGAATTTCAGAAATAAAAGCAAAAATAAACAAATGGGACCTAATGAAACTTAAAAGCTTTTGCACAACAAAGGAAACTATAAGCAAGGTGAAAAGACAGCCCTCAGATTGGGAGAAAATAATAGCAAACGAAGCAACAGACAAAGGATTAATCTCAAAAATATACAAGCAACTCCTCCAGCTCAACTCCAGAAAAATAAATGACCCAATCAAAAAATGGGCCAAAGAACTCAACAGACATTTCTCCAAGGAAGACATACAGATGGCTAACAAACACATGAAAAGATGCTCAACATCACTCATTATCAGAGAAATGCAAATCAAAACCACAATGAGGTACCATTACACGCCAGTCAGGATGGCTGCTATCCAAAAGTCTACAAGCAATAAATGCTGGAGAGGGTGTGGAGAAAAGGGAACCCTCTTACACTGTTGGTGGGAATGCAAATTAGTACAGCCACTATGGAAAACAGTGTGGAGATTTCTTAAAAAGCTGGAAATAGAACTGCCGTATGACCCAGCAATCCCACTTCTGGGCATACACACCAAGGAAACCAGATCTGAAAGAGACACATGCACCCCAATGTTCATCGCAGCAATGTTTATAATAGCCAGGACATGGAAGCAACCCAGATGCCCATCAGCAGACGAATGGATGAGGAAGCTGTGGTACATATACACCATGGAATATTACTCAGCCATTAAAAAGAATTCATTTGAATCAGTTCTAATGAGATGGATGAAACTGGAGCCCATTATACAGAGCGAAGTAAGCCAGAAAGATAAAGACCATTACAGTATACTAACACATATATATGGACTTTAGAAAGATGGTAACGATAACCCTATATGCAAAACAGAAAAAGAGACTCAGATGTATGGAACAGACTTGTGGACTCTGGGAGAAGGCGAGGGTGGGATGTTTCAGGAGAACAGCATTGAAACATGTATATTATCTAGGGTGAAACAGATCACCAGCCTAGGTTGGGTGCATGAGACAAGTGCTCGGGCCTGGTGCACTGGGAAGACCCAGAGGGATCGGGTGGAGAGGGAGGTGGGAGGGGGGACTGGGATGGGGAGTACATGTAAATCCATGGCTAATTCATATCAATGTATAACAAAAACTACTGTAATGATGTAAAGTAATTAGCCTCCAACTAATAAAAAAAAAAAAAAAAAAAAAAAAAAATGCAAATGTTTGTTCCCATTGTATAGGCTATTTTTTCACTTTGTTTATGGTTTCATTTGCTAATGAAACACATTTAAGTTCAATTCAGTCCCATTTGTTTATTTTTGCTTTTGTTTCTATTATTCTAAGGGATGGATTAAAAAAATATTGCTGTGGTTTATGTCAGACTGTTCTGCCTATGTTTTCCTCTAGGAGTTTTATACTATCCAGTTTTACATTTAGGTCTTTAATCCATTTTGAGTTTGGTTTTGTATATGGTGTTAGAGAATGTTATAATTTCATTATTTAGCATGTAGCTGTCCAGTTTTCCCAGCACCACTCATTGAAGAAATTTTCTTTTCTACTTTGTATATTCTTGCCTCCTTTGTTGTAGATGAAATTGACCATATGTGTGTGAGGTTATCTCTGGGCTCTCTATTCTCTTCTACCAATCTATGTGTCTGTTTTTATGCCAGTCCCATACTGTTTTGCTTACTTTAGCTTTGCAGTATAGTCTGAAGTCAGGGAGCATGATTCCTCCAGATTGTTTTGGCTATTCAGGATCTTTTGTGTTTCTATACAAATTATTTTTTTTGTTGTTCCCATTCTATGAAAAATGCTATTGGTAACTTGATATGCAGTGCATTAAATCTGTAGATTGCCTTGGGTAATATGGTCATCTTAACAATATTGATTATTACAATCCAAGAATACAGTAATACCTTTCCATGTATTTATCTTGTCTTCAATTTATTTCACCAGCATCTTATAGTTTTCAGAATACAGGTCTTTTGCCTCCTCAGGTAGGTTTATTCCCAGGTATATTATTCTTTTTGATTCAGTGGTAAATGGCATTATTTCCTTAATTTCTCTTTCTGCTATTTTGTTGTTAGTGTATAGATAAGCAACATATTTATGCATATTAATTGTGTATCCTGTAACTTTACTGAATGCATTGCTTAGCTCTAGCTCTTTTCTGGTGACATCTTTAGGATTTATATATATATTACCATTTCATCTGCAGTGACAGTTTTACTTCTTCCTTTCCAATTTGGATTCCTTTCATTTGTTTTTCTTCTCTATTTGCCATTGGTAGACTTCAAAAATTATATTTAGTATAAGTGGCTAGAGTGGGCATTCCTGATCTTAGAATGCTTTCAGCTTTTCAAAATTAACTATGATGTTAGCTGCAGCTTTGTCATATATTGACTTTATGTTGTAGTATGTTCCCTCTATGCCTGCTTTCTGAATACCTTTTATCATAAAGAAATGTTGAATTTTATCAAAAGTTTTTTTCTGCATCTATTTATATAATCATATGGTTTTTATTCTTCAATGTGTTAATGAGGTTAATCCCATTAATTAATTTGAAAGTACTGAAAAAATGCTTGCATATTTTGGATAAATTACATTTGATTGTGATGTGTGATCCTTAAGTATGGTTTGATTCAGTTTACTAGTATTTTGTTGAGGATTTTTGCATCTATGTTCATCAGTGATATTAGTCTATAACTTTTTTGTGACATCTTTGTCTAGTTTTGGTGTCAAGATGATGGTGGCCTCACAGAATGAGTTTGGGAGTGTTCCTTTCTCTGAAATTATTTTTTGGAATAGTTTCTGAAGAATGAGTGTTATTTTGTTTCTAAACATTCGGTTGAACTCACCCATGAAGTCATCTGTTCTTGGATTTTTGTTGGGAGTTTTCAAATTACTGATTCAAATTCAGCAGTGGTAATTGATGTGTTCATATTTTCTATTTCTTCCTGGCTCAGTCTTCGGAGAGTGTACTTTTCAAGTATCTGTCCATTTCTTTTGCGTTGCCAATTTATTGGCACATAGTTGCTCATAGTAGCCTCTTGTGATTCTTTGTATTTCTGTGATGTCAGCTGTAACTTATCCATTTTGATTTCGGATTTTATTGATTTGGACCCTCTCCCTTTCTTTCTTTCTTTTTTTGATGATTCTGGCTGAAAGCTTATCAGTTTTATTTATCTTTTCAAAAGGACTAGCTTTTAATTTCATTAATCTTTTTGATTGTCTTCTATTTGCTATCTTATTAATTCCTGCTCTGATTTTTATTTCTTTCCTTCCACCAAACTTTGAACTTTGCTGGGTAGAGTCCCTGGTCACAGGTTTTTCCCTTTCATTACTTTGAATATATCATGTCAATCCCTTCTATCCTGCAGAGTTTCTGCCAAAAAATCAGCTAAATAACCTTATGGGAGTTTTCTTGTATATTATTTGTTACTTTTTTTGTTGTTTTTACTATTCTTTATCTTTAATTTTTGTCATTCTAATTACAGTGCAAGTTGGAGTCTTGCTCTTTGGAGTCATCCTGTATGGGAGTATCTGTGCTTTTTAGACTTGGGTAACTGTCCCTTTCCCAGGTTAGGAAAAATTTCAGCTATTATGTTTTCAGATACATTCTTAGCCCCCCCCCCCCCTTTCTTTTTCTTTCTCGTCTCCATCTGGAACCCTATAATGCAAATATTAGTGTGTTTGATGTTGCTATAGATGTCTCACGTCTTTCTTTTCATTCTTTTTTCTGTTCAGTGGCAATGATTTCTATATTGTCTTCCAGTTCACTGATCCATTCTTCTTTATCATTTAGTCTACTATTGATCCCTTCTAGTATATTTTTCATTTCAGTTATTGTATTTTGCATCTCTGATTAGTTATTCTTTATATTTTCTAACTGTCAGTTGAAAACTTCTAACTTATCATTCTGTGCATCCATTATTTTCCCAGGTTCTTTGATCATCTTTATAATCATGATTCTAAACTCTTTTCCTGGGTAAACTATCTTTCTTCACTAAGTTCTTCTTCTGAGGTTTTATCTTATTCTTTAATCTAAAACATGTTCCTCAGCTGATTCATTTTGTCTAAGTTGCTATTGGTATTTTTTGGTATATGAGAGGCCCCCTACATCTTTGTGTATGTATGCGTCCCTGCAGCACACTCCTCCATCATCACCCAAGGTCTATGCTCTAGGGACTCCCCCTCAGAGGGTTGTGTGGGTACTTCTGTTTTGGGGAGCTATGTGGTGGTCAGTCTTGATAGGCTTAGCTGACCCTTATCCTGATTGGTTGCCAGGTGGATGCCTCGTGTGGATGGTGCTGGCTGCTAGTTAGAGGGGTCTGGTCATGAGACTGATGACTGAAGGACCCCAGGGGGCTCTGAGGCTAGTGCTTGCTAGCTAGTGGGTAGAGTCAGGGTTCAGAAGACTCTGGTGCTATGCCTTTCCACTGCGTGCAGGTGAAACAAGGTCCTGGGTTTAGTGCCGGACTACTTGCAGACAGAGTCAGGTCCTAGAGTCTGGCCGCGGGACTCTGGGGTCCAGAGCACATATTAGATCTTTGAGGAGGGGAGAGCCTATTTCTGGCATAGCTGGGTATGAGGCCATGGTTGTCACAAGGCTTGTGTTGGTCTGCTAGTGGACAAGGCCAGTGCCCCACTGGTCCCAGGTTAGGGTGTAGCCTGCTGTGTAGTCTGGGTCCCAGGCTGCTGGACTCTGGTTTCCTTCCATCTGGTGTCAGCCCCCTGGTGGTAAGGCTAGTCTAGAGGCTGACGGCAGGGCAGAGCCTGCCCACTGGTGGGTGGAGTTGGGTTTTGGCCCTCTGGTGCACAGGGCTGTGTGAGGAGGCATGTCTGGAGGACTTAGGAAGTTTTTAGGCAGCTGTCTGATGATGACTGGGGCTGTGTCCCCATCCAGTTAGTTGTCTGACCTGAGGTGTCCCAGCACTTCTTCTCATATGCTGTTGGGTGCAGCCAGATCTTGGTGCTCATGAGCCAATAAAGCAGCTGCCAGCAGCATGTTTATACCATAGAACCAGCTCACAAACGTGGTTGCTGCCACTGTCTATGTCTCCAGGATGAGCCTCAGCCACCCCTCACCTCTCCAGGGGACTCTTCAAGACCAGCAGGTAAGTACCTAGGTTCTTCTCAAATTACTACTTTTGCCTGAGGTCCTAGTACACATGGGATTTTGTATATACCCTTTATGAGTAAAGTTTCTACTTCTGATAGTTTTTTGGTACCCCCCCCCCAAAAAAAAATTAAGCCCTGCTGACCTTAAAATGCTCTGGGAGTTCTTCTTTCAGTGCAGGACTCCTGAGCTGGGGAACTGAGTCTGCAGCTCAGAATTCTTACTTCTGTAGGAGAGTTTCTGTGCTGTAAATTATTCTCCAGTTTGTGGGTAACCCACCTGAGGGGGCTTCATTAAATCAAGAGTACACCCTTCTTACCTGTCTCACTATGGTTCTCTCTTTATATCTAGCTGTGGCAGTTTGTTTTCACCGGCTTCAGTATTTTTCTTAGATGGTTTCTCTGCAAGTAGTTGTGGTTTTGCTGTGGTTCTTGAGAGGAGAACTTGGGGTCTTTCTACTCCACTGGTTTGGCTGATCCTTTCTTTCCACAAGTCTCTGTACAATGAATTTTGATTTTAATTCAAAATGTGTTTCAATTTGCCTGCATAGTTCTCCTTTGTTCCATGTGATGCTTAATTGTCAGATATATGTGTATTATTATATATCTTTCTGTTACTAATCTCTAGTTTAATTTCATTATGCTCTGTAAACATACTTGGTATAATTTTTGTTCTTTTAAATATCATGAGGTTTGTTTTATGACTCTGAATGTGATATACCTTAGTGAATATCCACTGTAATACTTAAGAGGTGTAATAGTTCTATTTTGCTACATATCAAATTACCGTGAAACTTAAAACATACACTCATTTTCTCATAGTTTGTATGGGTCAGGTATCCAGGCAAAACTTAGCAGGGTTTTCTATCTCAGATCTGTCACAAGTTGCAATCAAAATGTCATTTCATTGCAGTCATCTGAATCTCAAGAATCATGTTCAAGCTCATGTGGTTATTGGCAGAATTAGATTCTAATCAGGCAGTTAGACTGAGGGCCTGTGTTCCTTACTGGGTTTTGGCCAGATGCTGTCATCAATTCATTGTCCCATGCATCTTTCCAATATAGCAGATGCTTCATCAAACTATGCAAGCCAGCAAGGCTGTACAGTGAGTTGGCTGCGAAATGGAAGTCATTCTTTTTAACCTAATCTCAGAAAAGACATCATCACATTTTCTGTATACTGTCCCACAAAAGCAATTCAAGAGAGCTAGCCCACTCTTAAGCAGAGGGTCTTATACTAGAGCTTGTTTATCACAAGATCAAATCACCACTTCCTCCTCACTCTGTACCCCAGGAAGTGTCCCTGGAGAGAAATACAGTGATCATAATCTACCTCAGGCTTACCTTAGGCATTTCCCTTCTTTCAATGGTAAAACTTCCTCAGTTCTTCCTGTATCATGCCTGGAAACTGTTATCTCATATCTTTTCTTCAGTGTTATAGTTACTTTCAGCTATAGGCAAATTTATCACAAGGTACTTTGTATTCTTGGTATCATATTTCTGTGTATCTGAGAACTATTCATTTTATTGCTAAGAATCTCTGTATTTTTGATATTTTGATATATTCAGTTGTGTGAATGCACACCTGTTTTTTATTATTTTACGTTACTTTCTCATAAATGTTTATGAATGTTTGACATTGTCCCCAGGAATTCACTTTTGAGAGTAGTAATCTATGGAAATCCTTGTGCCTGTGGCATGGAGCATATGGGAAATAGTTCCCCTGAACAGGCACCCAGACACCTTTCAGTTACATTCCTCAAGAGAAGGGCATGTATAGAGTCATATATAGGAACATGTCATACTGTAGCACCAAACTTTTTAAAAGTGGTGATATAAGTCTCTCATTAAGAATGGATTCCAGTGGATATATATTCTCTTCAAATGTGTTATTATCAGGTTTATTTTTCATTATAATCTTTCAATTTTTGCTAATAACATGAGTATACAATATTATACTAACATTGCTGTGATTTTTATTTCCTTAAACGCTAATGAGCTTGAACTTGTCTTCATATGTTCTTGGCCATGTGTATGTCCCAAATAGATAGATAGATACAGATATATGCATGTCAACATAGATATTTAATGCCACTTTTTCTTAGAATATTTATAATTTTCTTAGTTATTTAATTTCTTCATACATTTGATATTAGTCTGATACTAATCTGTTTTGATATGTATCTTGCAAATATATTCTCCCAGATCACATTAAGTAGTTATTTAATAAATGAACAAATAAATATTGAATTAAAACACTTGTTCAGACACTGGATTTTGCATGCAGCAATGCATAAATTTGGCAAAGTCATTTAACTTCTTTGTATTTTCATTTTCTATGTTAAATACTTGTAGTACTTTTATCAGTTTTTATTTATTACTATATTTTATTATTTAAGTTAGTGACAAACTGAGATGGTACAGAAATTTAAAGGTATTTTATATCAGTGAATTATTTCTCTTATGAATATAAAGTAACACATAGATAGAAAATACATGGATGCATTATATACATAGATGCATCAAATGAAAGATATTTTAAGAATAAGATAAATCTGATGTTATATTATGCCTACCATTCTACCACTTGACTATATAGCAAATTATTTTTCTGACATTGAAGACAAATGATATTTCTTAGTAAAGTATGTATTTGAAATTTTTTAACCACAAAAAGTCTCCTACATTTACATATTCTTTCTTGTGTTGTATTCTTAAATTCTGCTTCAATATCTGAGATTTATCAGAGTTTAAATAAGGACAAGAATTGATTTTATTTTCTGTTTGTAGTACGACCCTGTCCAACTTCTGCTGCCTCTTCTTTCAAAGAAACATACCTGTGTCCAGATGTAAAAGCGCCTACTTCCTAAGTCCATTCACTGAGCCACAACTAATACATATAACTCACCAAAGGGAAGTTCACCCTTGACAAAACCGCAATTAACTTTACTTCTACACATCATCTTGATCTTTATCTCTTCACTTGATTTGGTCAATTTTATCAAAGCATAAACAACCTCATACTTTATTATTTGAAAGTTTGTTAATATAATATTTTATCAAATAGAATTATATATATATATAAAGTTTTATATATGTGTTTACTATAACCATGAAATATATAGAAAATAAAATATAATTGGCATACAATTTTGATTAAATTTTAATCTTATTCTTTAATAGAAGTGACATATTGCTGCTGAATTATATTAATTTCAGATTTAGTTTTGGAATTTTGTCAAACTTTCAATTGCACTATGTGTTGCTAGCCAGAAGGCAATTGATAAATTGCTGGACCTAATCTAGAAGAAAATGCAGGTCATGTTAAATATATCATTTTGTTAGATACATGGTATTATTTTAGCTATATTTACTTTAACAGTTGGACAGGACTGTCATCCTATTCAAATTAGAATGATTTGAACAAAAGCATTTTATATAGCAGTGCTACTGCTCACAATATCCTAGAAAAGTTCTACTAGATTTTTCATAAATATGTGTGAAAAAATTTAAATATGTTGGTAAACACCTCTTCATACGATGGTCATCAAAGGGAGAGAACAAAGTTTAGATGTAGGGATAAATAGTTAACATCCAAATGTCACCTTAAGTTAAACAAGCTTTTAATAGTAAGGTTTTTTTTTTGCAGTATCATGCTGCCACACAAATATAAACATGCACTCATTATTCATTCTACAAATCAATTTCTAAAAAGCCCAGTCCCAGTTATTAGGGCTGTATATCCGGTGTACTCTGTATAACCTAAGGTGTCTTGGAGAATGGGACTAGAATCATCTGAAGGGGTGCTGGGAACATAGGGAACACCTGGGGGATAGAACTCTTGGATTTCCTCAGCAGCTCTGACTCTGTGTGGCCTCCTCATGGGGGCTGTCCAGGGTAGGATTTCAGTGTAACCACATTTCTTATATTCTAACTCACGGCTCCTCAAATTCTTGTTCAAGAGAGAGGCCTAGATGCAAGGCAAGAATAGAGATACAGACACTGAGAATAGAACTGTGGACACAGCAGGGGAAGGAGATGGTAGGATGAATTGAGAGAGCAGCATTGAAATGTATATGTCACCATATGTAAAATAGCTAACTAGTGGAATGTGCCATATAGCAGAGGGAGCTCAACCAGTCTCTGCAACAACCTCGAGGGGTGGGGAGGGGAGTGGGGTGGGAGGGAGGTTCAAGATGGAAGGAACATACGCATACTTATGGCCGGTTCCACTTGTATGACAGAAACCAACAGAATATTGTAAAGCAATTATTCTCCAATTTAAAATAAATTAAAAAAAAAAAAAACTTTTAAAAGGAGAGTCAGGCAGAAACCTTAGATGTCACATAGCATCACTTTCATTATCATATATTGATCAAAAGAGTTACAGGGTCTACCTGTTTCAAGAATAGATAATGGAGACCTTCATCTCTCAAAAGAAGGGTATTAACATGAAATGATAAGAAAAAATATATATATATATATTTGTTACTGTGTTCATTTTTAGAAAATATCATCTGTCTTAAGCTCCAAAGTAGAAAAGATAGATGCTGAAAAAGAAGAAGAAGAAGTATACATAATGTAAATGCAACCTAGTCTAAAGGAGAAAATAAGACGATCAGGATCAGCAGTAGCTCACAAATGGAAGCCCCTAATTGAAAGTATGGCAGGTCCAGGAAGGTTTTGATAGTCTACTGTGATGAGAATTACCCAGAATTCGCTGAAAAACAGCACTGATACCGCTTTGCTTGTATGCCTTGTGTCTAAATGCCTTGAAGAGGAGCTAGCCTTAAAAAACAGGGGATCCACAGCAGAGAGCTGAAGCAATCTTCTACCTTAAATGTATTGTTTCATATGGATTAACTAATGGGGTGAAGACAGTAGATGCTTCCCTTCTGTGAAAATAATAATTATTATTTAGTTGCTAAGTTGTGTCTGGCTCTTTTGCAACCCCACAGACTGTAGCCCAGCAAACTCCTCTACCCATGGGATTTCCCAAGGAAGAATAGTGGAGTATGTTGCCATTTTTTTTCCTCCAGGGGATCTTCCCAAACCAGGGATTGAACCTGTATCTCCTGCTTGGCAGGTGTATTCTTTACCAATGAGCTACCAAGTAAGAGAATAATAGTCTGCCTGAGACACCATTAATGGGTTGGGTAGCTGCTATTTAATACATATGACTTATACTTAATGCTTTAGAGTGTTAAGGCTGATCCAATTGAGTACACTAAAGCATTCTCTTTCTATTCATGGATTTAAAAAAGCCTTTCCTTTCTTAGTCTCTCCAGAATATTCATTGAACCTGTACATTTCACTTTGTCTGCCTTTTACAGACCCATCTTTTCTGATCCTGTGCTTTCTTTCTACCTGCCTCTCCTGTGGCTTCAAACCAACCTTGCCATCCTTTTTTATCCCAAGAGCAGGGCCAGGTCCTGCACTCTGATAAGTGAAGTCGCTCAGTCGTGTCCAACTCTTTGCGATGCCGTGGACTCTAGCCCACCAGGCTCCTCCATCCATGGGATTCTCCAGGCAAGAATACTGGAGTGGGTTGCCATTTCCTTCTCCAGGGGATTTTCCCGGCCCAGGGATTGAACCTGAGTCTTCCACATTGAAGGCAGATGCTTTAACCTCTGAGCTACCAGGGAAGCCCCTGCACTCTGATATCCAACCCTAAATATTAGAATCCCACTGCAGAAAACTGGCTCCTGAGCTCCCATTTCAAGAGTGAATAACCAGAAGTTTATAAAACACATGGTTTTTTCATCAAATTCTCCTAAATATATGGTTTAGGGTCATTATTCATATTTTTTTTTGTTTAGAGTAGGTAAAGGAGGGCTTTATGAGTTTTTAAATCGTATATTATGTAAATAATGTCATGAGAATTTATTTTATTCTAATTCTAAACTAGACATCTCTACACACCACAGGAATCACTCTGGTATTTTGATGCTGCTCAAGCCTTTAGTATTTCTGAATGTAAACATTAATACCTGAATTTACAAGTATGTCTTAGTTGCATATACTACCTTTCTTGCCAAGATTAAGATCGAGCTTTACCTTATACATATAGTTGGCATATATAGTATCTTAATATGTACTAGGTACTTCTATAAGCATTTTAGATGCACTGCAAACTTTAACAATGACAGCAACACTGTGAGGAAGTTAAATGTAAATATATCAGGGAAGAGTAAGCAGGTTTTTTTTTTTTTTTCTTAAGTGTACATCATATATTTATTACAACAACCTTCTTAACTCCAAAAATGGGCACAGGGATTAAAAGTAAAAATCCATTGCTGCTGCTGCTAAGTCGCTTCAGTTGTGTCTGACTTTGTGCGTCCCCATAGACGGCAGCTCACCAGGATTCCCCCGCCCCTGGGATTCTCCAGTCCAGCAAGAACACTGGAGTGGGTTGCCATTTCCTTCTCCAATGCAGGAAAGTGAAAAGTGAAAGTGAAGTCGCTCAGTCATGTCCAACTCTTAGCGACCCCATGGACTGCAGCCTACCAGGCCTCCCCTGTCCATAGGGATATTCCAGGCAAGGGCACTGGAGTGGGTGGTCTTTGCCTTCTCCGAAAATCCATTGCACTAGTTAGTAAAGCATAACTGGTAACTTTCATAGAAAATATGTACAAACTTTGATAAAAATTTATCAAGCTTCAAAATGATCTGGCTACAAATATTTTTAATATGTTTATAATATGTACAGATAATATAATATGTATGTATAAAATGCAAACTTAAACATTTTTGTTGCCAGATTTACTGTACTTTAACCATGATGTGGTATTGTTGCAATCCAATCAAAAGGTCTCCTTACAAACTTTAGCGAAGTGCTTTCTTATGTTTAACAGAAATTAATCCAAGTATGAAATGGTGTTTAAATAAAGCCAATTTTTACATAGGTTATTAAATTCTTAACTTGATTATTAATGTATGACTTGAAAAGACTATTTTCGTAAAATAATTTCCTTTCATTTGAAACTAATCTACTCTACTGGATTAAGATTAAAGCACAGATGAATAACTATGCAAATAAGCAAACATATGATCTTTTATACTGATACCAGAAAAAGATATTTTTTCTAGTTCTTACCATAAAGGGCATAAATCTTACCAAAAAGGGCAGCAATACATAAATCTCAATCTTAGCCAAAAAATGTATATTAAAACTTGTTTCTCCATATTAAATGGGATTTATTAACTTAAGAAGATTAAAAATGGATTTGCTCTATGGATTTAAATAATTAAAACAGTAATATATCAGTATAATAATGTGAATCATTCAATATTCACACCACCATCCATAATTTCTAAAATTATTATGTAGTTTAAGGCAAAAGTTAGTTCTATCTATTTTAATTAAAA